>CANXYI011810188.1:0-16715 GCA_948208565.1 Hura crepitans
AAAGGGTCAGGAATCTATGTCTCAAAGTGATGCTAGGTAAGCATCGTTTATAGCATGAGTACCACCAATTTTTCTATGGGAGATGTTGGATTTGTTAAGATAGGCTACAGCAGTAGCACCACCTCCTCCGCCACCTCTACCTCCAGTAGTACCACCGGTACCACCACTACCAATGCCTTAGGCTCTTCAAAAAACTTACCTTGAAAGGATTAAAAATATAGGAGCTGAGGATTACAAAGGTGGAAGAACAATGAATGCTAGTAAGGCAAAGTATTGATTAGATAGAACAGAGAATTATGAAGCACATGAGGTGTACACTCAAGGAGAAGGTTATTTATGCAACTTCTCTCCTACAAAAAGAGGCTTATCAATGGTCAGATGCCTTGATAGAGCATATGGTAGAAAAAGATTTGACTTGGGATTTCTTCCTGGAGTAGTTTTATAAGTAGTATATCACATAAAACTACCTCGATGATAAAAGATAGGAGTTTATGGACCTAAAATAGGGTCAAAAATTTATTGGAGTATGAGAAATACTTCATTATGTTGAGCCATTATGCGAATGATGTGGTATCCACTAAAGTTAATAAATGTAAGAGGTTTGAAAGGGGGTTTAATGTTGAGATCAAGCCACAAATTGCTCCTATAAAGATTAGGATTTCACAGCATTAGTGTCAGCTTGTCATACTGTAGAGAACTGTTAGAAAGAGAGGAGAGACTTTTATCAGAAGAAGAGGTCTACTAGCCAGGGATTAGCATAGGTGGCCCAATATTCAAAAAATAAGTTTAAGGGTGATCAATCAAGTGCACAACAGCAATTCTAGAGACAGGGCCAGTCATAGAAGGCAAGTTAAACGTATAAGAGTAAGGTTGGGCAATAATCTCTAGTTGTTAGCACTTTTACACTAGTAGACAAGGGCAATTTTATACCACAATACATGATTTGTCATAAGAGGCACAGAGGCAAGTGTTGGCTATCCAGATTTGGTGTATGTTTTGGTTATGGATCAGCAAGTCATTTTATTAGCGATTGTCTAAAGAGGCAGAGGGTGAGCAAGGATCTGCACCTACTTTTACCAGCAGCTAAAGAGGGGATTGAGGATATAAAAGAGAAAAGATAGAGGATACATAGAAGGACAAGGAAGATAGTAAAGTAGAGACTAAGGCGCCTATGAAATAGTATGCCATTAAAGCCAAAGAGGAGGCAGATTCGCCTATTGTGGTAGATGGTACCTTTCTTCTCTTTGATTCTCTCGTATTGGCATTAATTAACCCAGGTTCTATATATTTATACATATTCACAACATGAGTATAAGATAAGGTGTTAGCTTTAAAAAGCTGGACATAAGGATTATGGTTAATAATCCTATCAAGCAACATGTTATAGTGGATAAAGTGTACAAAAAGTGTCCTTTGAGAATGTAAGGACACAAGTTTTTAACAGATCTTATAGAGCTACCCTTCAATGAGTTTAACTTGATCTTGGGCATGGATTGGTTGTCCAAGCATCAAGCGATTATGGATTATAGATAGAAAAGGATTTCTCTCAGGTTTAATGATAGGATAAAGATTGTGGTTGTGGGGGAAAGGTCAAACTTTCTCTCCAATGACATATCAATAGTGACAGCCAGAAGATTGATAAGGAAAGACTATCAGGCTTATCTAGCACATATGTCTAATGCTAAAAAGGTAGAACCAGAGGTGAATAGTATACTAGTGGTGTTAGAGTATGCTAATTTTTTTCCTATAAAGCTACCCAATTTGCCTTTGGAATGGGAGCTTGAGTTTAGCATAGAAGTTTTGCTTGGCACTACATCGGTATCAATAGCACCTTATAGAATGGCACTTATAACACCCCCTATCCATTTCTACCTAAAATAGGCAAGGTGTGCCAGTTCCCACTGAGGTCACCCATCATTAGATTTCCCTAGGGGCCTTTCGTTTAACTTTTCCTAAGTTTGACCAACTTTGACTAAACATGCCCTTATGCCATTCCTAATTATTTATACCCTAATTACTGTCTACTTTAGCCCATTAAAACTCCTAACTGATACTACCAAACAATCATAGAAAATCGGGCAGCATAATAGCTACCCGAGTAATACACCCTAATTTAACCTGCAAAAAAGAACACTTCTAAATTCCTTTTCTCAAACACATCCCCTTTCTTGACCCCCCTCTGGTCCTCCATATCACAACAATCCTCAATAATAAATCCATTTTATAGATCACAGGGTCATAGACCCATCGGCACATAATTATGCATAAACAAATTTTCATTAACATACAACTATACATATATATCTATCTATCATTCTCATTTTAATAGACAACCTATAACCTATAGTTTCTCTATATACATGAGTGTAGCTATACAAAACTCAAAAAGAAATACAAAAAGTACCAAAAGACTCGAAGATAGCTACACTAGGGTTGTCTAATGTTGATCGTCTCTAAAGCTACAGCCTATGCATCAGAACACCGACACACTGAGTATGACACTCAGTGGTGGAATAAGCCAAATAAAATATGTCGATCATGCATACAAGCAACAAACATTTAGTGTATATTCAAGTTTTGTTATTCAAATATCTTATCAGTCAATGTTATTATTATTAAAGGCCCATGATAGACAGACAACTCTTTAAGACACCAGATAACGGGACTATCCTGTGCAGTGGCCCACTTTTAAGACTTAGGTAGCTGCACCTACCTCACTTGATAGTAGGGATCAGTCCATAGACCTCCCAACACCAGACTAGCAGATAGCAGGGATAAGTTCATAGACCTCCCAATATCTATAAATCATATCAGCATCACCAAAGGTGGATAGCAGGAATTAGCCCCATAGGACCTCCCAATACCCACAAATAGATAAACGGGCAGTAGGGATCAGCCCAAGTGGACCTCCCAATAACTTACTATGCAAGGTTCATGTCAGAACCTCGGGGACTACACCCGCCATAACCAACACACAGTAGTAGGCCTAGGAGGACCAAATTGCCTAGCAGCTACTAACGCCTTAGTTGACTAGTCAACCCATCCAATGGGTGTCTAACTTATGGACCAAACACTAATTTAGACTATTAATTTTAGTATTTTTGGTTCTCAAGTCCAGTTTTACTCTTAGGCTATGTTTTAAGACAATTGATGCACAAAAATTCCATAACTTTGCCACAATTGCAAAGTTACTATCATTTAGTCAGTTTCCGTAACTAACACTATTAATTTAGTCATTTTAGTATTTTGTACCGTACCAATTTCAACCCATATCACATTCAATTTTCATCCTTTTCTTTCCATATTCACTCACATGTCATACCTATATCACAAGATCCAATTTCATGCCATTATAACACTGATTTCACACTTGTACATTTCACTTTCATTTCATAACATTTTGGTGCCAAAAATGTCACTATTTAAAGTTCATTTTAGGGTATAGTTTGTATCCATTCTAAGCTCCCTAATTCCACTCATAACATACTATTATCATGCCTACACATGCCATGCACAATGTCACATATATTTCAGCCATAATGCACTCACACACCTACACATGCATTATACCCTAATTCAACATACCATACTTGTTATTTTTATGCCAACAATACCAATATAACCTAATTTTACCAACCTACCACACGTACACCCAAATTTAGGTAACTCCATACTAGTTTTACACAAAAACTTAGCATACACATAATTCACATTAAATTTAGCTTATTCCACATACTTAGGGTGTGAGAACACCCTTTTCTCCAACACTTTTATGCTTGTTCTCTTAGTTTCTCTCACTTGTAGGTGGCACCCTTAAATATACACCTTTTTATCTTAGAAAAATTCTCAAAAAATATCTAGAGCTCCAATTTAAAATCTAAAACAATAGAAATCCTTAGAATAGTCTAATCTACCTATACCAAAAATAAAAAATGGAATTGGAGCACTTACACACGCTTTGGTCACTATTCACCTAAGTGGTGAATTTCTCAAATTGAGCTCTTTTCCTTAAATTTCTTGGTGGAATTGACACCTATGGAGGATGGAGGTTTAATTTCCTATATTTTGTGTGAAGTTTGGAGGAGAGAAGAGAGAGAAATGAAGAATTTTAGTGGTGTAAACATGGAGGTGGCATCGACTTTAGGTGGTTCAAGAGGTTGAAGAAGACTTTTGCACATGTGAGGTGATTCAAATGTGTAACTTCTTTAAGGATGATGGGTTGCTTGCATGGGATTGCCCACATGGCCATTAAATGGCTAAAATTCATTTTAGGTCACTTTTGGCTTCAAAATTCACAGAAAATTCTCTGGGCCTCCAAAAATTCTCATTTCAATTTTAAAAATCCTTGATTAGTGTAACTAGGGCCCACGTAAAATTTCAAGTTAAAATTCAACAATTGACTTTTTTGCACGATTCACCCGTCAGAATAAAATATTCAAAAAAAATATCTATTGAACTCAGAAAATTATAATTCCTCCTCCATCATACTCAGTGAAATTTTTGAGGTTCAGGGTATGGTATTTTCGAGACCGTCCGAGCACATCCCCAGGCTGTCCCGACCCGACCTCATTTTACCTCCTCATCCATTAGTTCTTGACCCGAAATGATTTATTGGTTCTGCTAAATTTTTTAATTCATTCATTTTCCCTATTTTCAGGCCCGTCAAAGTTTTATGACTAATACGCCAGTCATTGGACTCGAAATGATGGCTCACACCGCGGGAAACATCACTCGGGCCTAAAAGGTATTATTCATAAGACCTTAACTGTCGAGCGCTACCTATAGAGTTAAAAGAGTTAAAGTTTTAACTGCAAGAACTATTAGAAAAAGGGTTTTATAAGATCAAGTGTATCACTTTGGGGAGCACCGATTCTTTTTGTCAAGAAGAATTATGGTTCTTTGTGCCTATGTGTTGTTGATTATAGTCAAGAATAAGTATCATTTTGCCTTAGATAGATGATTTAACTCAAAAGAGCAAGAGTTTTCTCAAAGATTGATTTCAGATTAGGTTATCATTAGTTAAGGGTGAAAGAGGCAGATGTGGCCAAGACAGCATCTAGAATAAGAAATGGCCACAATGATTTTTTAGTAAAGCCATTTGGGCTTACCAATGCTCTTATAGCTTTTATGGACTGCATAAATAGAGTCTTTCGAACCTTATCTTGATCAATATTTTGTGGTCTTCATAAATGACATCTTAGTGTTTTCCAATAATAGAGAGGAGCATGAACAACATCTGAGAACAGTTCTTCAAATTTTAAAAGATGAAAGGCTCTATGCTAAAATTAGCAAGGGTTAGTTTTGGCTAAGTGAGGTGTCTTTCTTAGGACACAGTCTCTGCTGAAGGCATTAGAGTTGATCCTAGTAAGATTTCAACTGTGATAGAGTGGAAAACACCTAGAAATACCATAGAAATTAGGAGTTTCTTAAGCTTGGCTAGATATTATAGACATTTTGTCAAGGGTTTTTCCATTATTGTAGGACCCATGACACATCTATTAAGGAAAGATGTTAAGTTCACATAGGATGACAAGTGTTAAGTGAGCTTTGACAAATTGAAAAGTATGTTGATAGAAGCTATTATCCTTATACAACTAGTATCTAGGAAGGATTTTACAATCTACAGTGATGCTTCTCATAATGGTTTAGGTTGTGTACCAATGCAAAAGGATAAAGTTATGGCTTATTCATCAAGACATTTGAAGCCTTATGAGAAGAACTATCTTACGCATGATCTAGAGCTGGTAGCTATAGTTTTTGCTTTGAAGAAATAGAGACAATGGTGTGTTTATATGAATCATAAGAGTTTGAAATATCTTCCTACACAAAAGGAGCTGAATTTAAGGCACAAACATTAGATAGAATTAATCAAAGATTATGATGTTTGATTGATTATAATCTGTGAAAGGCTAATGTAGTGGCGATGCTCTTAATAGGAAGTTCATATCAGCTATGAGAGCCATGAATGTCAAGTTAGAGCTTTTTAATGATGGTGTTATTGTAATGCATGTAAGTCAAAGTTTTATGAACAGTACCTTCTGAGCCCGAGTGCGGGGCATCGCACAAGGCTAGAAAGGGACATATTGCTCATAAAAGTTTGACCAGCTTGAAAATGGGTAAAATGAATGAATTTAAAAATTTAGCAGAACCAGTAAATCATTTTGGGTTAAGAAATAGTGAATGAGAAGATAAAATGAGTTTGTGTCAGGACAAGCTCGGGATGTACCGAAACGGATCCAAAAATACATACCCTGAACCTAAAAAATTTCAATGAGTATGATGGAGAAGGAATTTTAATTTTTTGAGGTCGTTTGATATTTTTTCTAAATATTTTATTCTAACAGGTGAATATTATCAAAAAGTCAATTGTGGAATTTTGACTTAAAATTTTACATGGGCCTTAGTGACACTAATTGAGGATTTTTAAAACTAAAATGAGTATTTTTGAAGGTCTAGAGAATTTTTTATGAATTTTTGAAGTTTAAAAAAGTATTGGGAGAAAATGAGCCGTCGAATCGCCATGTGTCGCGATCGAGGCCACCCACCTACCCCTATATAAGGACTTACACATGTGCATGGGTCACATTATGAAAGCTTCATCTTCCACCTCTAAATCGCTCAAAACTTGATACCATACACTCTCTCTCCTCTATTCTTTTTTCTTCATTTTCTCTCTCCTTTCTCCACCAAATTTCACACAAATTATATGATTCTTGACCTCCATAATCTCTAGAAGCTAAATCCTTTGATAGAAACTAAAAACAGGGGCTAGAAAGAGAGAAATCACCCTTGAGTGAATAGTGCCAAATTCTTGTATAAATGTTTTTAATTCAATTTTTATTTTTGTTTTAGGTAGGTTAAGGTATTCTAAGAATAGCTATGGTCTTAGATTTCCATTTGGAGTTGTGTAGGATTTTTGAGAATTTTTCTAAAATAAAAATGTGCATGTTTAGGTACCAAAGAAGCCATTGAAGGAGACAAAGGTTTCAAGGTTTCAAGTGGTGGAGAAAATGGTGTTTTCACACCCTAAGTATGTGGAATAAACTTAAATTTAGTATGTCAATTGATTTTCCATGAAACTTTGCATGTATTGTGTATGGAATTGTATGTTTATAGTGATAGGCATGGTATTAAGGTAAAGTGAAGATTTGGTAATGTTAATGAAGTCAAAAAAATAGGATATGTATGACATTTGAGGAAAGAAATGTGGTGTATATGCATATGCTTGACATGGCCGAATGGTATGTGTAGTGTGGCATGTTAGGTATAGTTATGCATATCACATGTAAAACATGATAATGGCATGTAAATGAGGAGTGCAAACCATACTTGAAAGTGGATAATGACATTAAAATGTATGGTATAAAATCTTGGCAAAATAATGGCTTATTTGAGTATGTAAAGTGTACCTAAGTAATGACTAAGAAATTGGTATGTATATGTGTACCATTGGGTGGCTTAAGTATAAAATGTGGTTCATGAAAGAATATGTGAGGAAATGATGTACAAGTATTGAGTTTGGAATTGGTATGGTTGGTAGCATGAAAGACAAAATCTAAAAGTGACCAAATGAATAGTAACATATTCGTAAATTTACCAAATGAATAGAGATTTTTGCAACGATAGGTAAAACACGACATTTTGTGTGTAATGTTGCATATGGTGTGATATAATGACATAATAGACATAGGATCTAGTAAAACTGAGGATAACTGTCTTAGTTTGGTAATGAATAGTAATTTGGCCCATCAGTTAGACACCAACTGGATGGGTTGGCCAGTCTACTAGGGAGTTAGCAGCTATTAGGCAGTTTGGTCCTCTTAGGGCCACTGTTGTCTATTGGATATAGTGGGTGCAACCGCTAAGGTTTTGAGATAAACCCTATACACTCGGGTATTGGGAGGTCTACTTAGATTGATCCCTTCTACCTATTTGATTTATGTGTATTTGATTTATGTGGATATTTATAGGTCCCACAAGGCTGATCCTTGCTATTTACCTATAGTGCTTTAGAGATATGACTCAGGGTATTGGGAGGTCCTATGGGGTTGATCCCTACTATGCCATTTGCAGATATTAGGAGGTTTACAGACTAATCCCTGCTATCAGGCAAGGTAGGTGTAGCTACCAAGGTCTAAAATGTGGGCCACTACACAGGATAGATCCCGTTATCCAGTGTCTTAAAGTGTCATTTGTCTGTTATGGGCCTAAAAAATAATGAACCTAATGCTGAACTAAAAATATAGGGACCTTGACTTGATAAAAGAACTAGAAGTAATTAATTAGGGTAATTGACATCTAAGCTAATGTGTTGCATGACTCATATATGAGCCTACATGTATGACATACTTTATTTTATCTATTCCACCACTGAGTTTATACTCAGCATGTCAGTGTTTTGATGCGTAGGCTATAGATTTGCTAGTTGATCAGCTTTAGCAAGAGCCAATGTAGCTGCCTCAAAGTCCTTTAGGTACTTTTTGTTCTCTTTTGGTTATGATGTTGATAAGCACTCATGTATAGTAGGTGTAGAAAGGGTAATGTGTGTAAAAAGTAAAACTGAGTTACTAACATTATATGGTTGTGTGAACTTGGTTTTTGATATATATGAAAATGCATGTTTATGTCTATATGTCTATAAGTCAAAGACCTTATGTACTATTGTGTGATGATGGATGTGTAGAAGGGTCCAGGAGTGGGGTTGTGAATGAAAATTGTTTTAGAAGTGTTTTTTCGTGCAGGAATATTTTGGGTTTTTCACCCTGGTAGCTATTATGCTGCCCAATTTTTTGTGAATGTTTAATAGTCATAATCTGGTGTTTTAATCGATTAAAATAGGCAGTAATAAAAGATTATTCAGATAGAAACATAAAAAAGTTAGGTTAAGTCAAAGGTGGTCAAAGTTGAAAAAGTGTTAAACAAAAGGCCTTTGGGGAAATCCAAAGATGGGTGAACTCACGAGAAGTAGCACACTTAACCTATTTCCTTCAGGAATGGGCAAGGGGTGTTACAGTTATTTTAGCTGAGTTGCAAGTGAAGCTAAGTTTGTTATAGCAAGTGAAAGTTTCTTAGAAGGATGATCATCGGCTTATGAGTGTGATAAGTTCAATTTAAGACGGGAAGTTTTCTGAGTATGAGATCAAGAGTGATGGCTATTTGTATTACCATAAAGGGATATGTGTGCCAGATATGGAAAGTTGAAGTAAGCAGATTTTGTAGGAAGCTCACAGTGCTCTTTATGCTATACATACTGGTAGCACTAAAATGTATCAAGATTTGAAGACTTCTTATTGGTGGCCAAGCATAAAGAGAGAGGTCTCTAAGTATGCAACTAAGTGACTTAGTTGTTAGTAGGTGAAAGCAGTACATCAGGTTCCATCTAATTACTGCATCTTATAGTAATTTTAGAATGGAAATGGGACAAGGTCACTATAGATTTTGTTATTGGTTTACTAATGACAAGGAGCAGATGTGATGCAGTGTGGGTAATAGTAGATTAGCTGACCAAGTCTGTACACTTTATATCGATCAGGATGGATTATTCCTTGGATAAGCTTGCAGAGTTATATGTTGATGGGATAGTACAATTGCATGGAGTGCTATCATCTATCATATCATATCGGGACCTGAGATTTACATCTAGGTTTTAAAAGAAACTTCATAATGCTTTAGGTACTTAATTAAGTTTTAGCACAGCATTTGTAACGCCCGCATGCCAAGGCTCTGTGAATAGTGCTTCGACGCTTGAAAAGTGTGCCCAGTGTGTCAGGTCACCTTCACGAGGTCTAAGGTGGGGCATACTAGCCATTAAACTTTAAGAAGCTTAAAAAGGGTGGAAACAACTCAAATTAAAAATTTAGCAGAACCAATAAATTATTTCATGCTATAATCTAGTGGATCGTAAGCTTAAATTGAGTCAGGATGAGAATGACTTAGGATAAGCCCGGACGAACATGAAAATATCATATCCTGAAGGTTAAAAATTGTAATTAGGCTAATGGAGAAGGAATTTTAATTTTTTGAGGTCGTTTGAGGATTTTTCAAAATTTTCAGCAAAATAGCGATTTTTTGAGAATTTTGCTAGCCTATCTCCCGAAGGAATTGGGCTATGAAATTTTGCATGCCCCTAAATAAGGCTATTTGAGGATTTTTTTTTTTTTAAATAAACACAATGATTTTTGGAGGTCCGGGTGAAATTTTAAAATTTCTCAAAACTATATCGAAAAAATTGAGATTCTCAAGAATTTGGTTCACCTACTTCCTGATGGAATTTTACCACAAAATTTTACATGTATCTAATTAGGCCTAATTGAGGATTTTAAGAATAAATAGCATAATTTTTTAATGTTCAAGTGATTTTTAAAAATTTTTTGAAGTTTCAACTATAATTTTTTGAAAAATCGAGTTTCGAGGGTGCTCAGGGGCCATGTGGCATGACTTGAGGCACCCTTACATTTTTAAATAACTCTTAGCCATATGGACCTAATTGTTTAAGAGGGTGACACCTCATCTCCACCCACCCACCACTTTTCTCCTTCACCCTATTCCCTTCAATTGCTCATGCCATCTTCAATAAGGAAGAACTAATTCAGTCCCATTTTCACCACAATTTCTCACCTAAAATTTGCTATGAACATTCATAAAAATGTAGAAAAGAGGCTCAAGAATTTCTAGTGGCAAATACTTAATGGAAACATTAAAGGAAGCTCATGAAGGCTTAAAACTCCTAAGCTAACATGAGAGAGGAAAATCATAAGTGAGTTTTTTTCCTTCTCTTTTTTTGGCTTCAATTAGCCTATGCAATCCAATGTTTATTCATAACTTTAGAATTTGCATTTGGGGACTTCATGAATTGCAAGACCATTCTCAAGCGAAAGTGGCGGATGGTGGAGATTTAGAGAAAAAAAAAGGTTATAAGAAAGAGAAGGAAGAAGGGCTGTTGGAACTTTAAAAATGTATGTGAATTTAATAAATTGAAAGCATGCCTTGAGTTGTTTCATTGTGAATTCCAAGACATTATGACATGGGACCCTTAGTTGCAATAGGTATAATGGTAATATAAATTTGGTTAAGGTTAGTTGTGTATGTATGTAATGAATTAGTGGTAATGTGGCTGAATTTGTGAGTGTATAAGACTAACTCCCTTATGGCTGTGAGTGTGTGTATGTGTAAATGGGGCATGGAAATTCATGTGCAAGTGTGGTCTAAGAGGAAGGGTATCATGTGTGCTATAGAACTTTAAGATGATGGTGTTAAGGCGAAGTACAAGATTGTGTTTAGGATGAATATATGGCTAGCCGAGACACCCATATGTCATAACCTAGTATGGAATATGTAAAATAATTGTGTGTACATGTGTATGTGCCTAAATGAGACTACATTGGGAGTATGAGTGTTTAAAAGGTGTGAGAGGGGGAAAGGAATATAATACATGACATGGGACACATAACTATGTGTTTTTGCTAAAGTTATAATGTATGACATTTGTTTTGTGGTGGCCTAATGAAAAATGCATGTATTTAATTATAAAGTGAATATGGCCAAGAGTTATTAATGGTTCTTTTGATTTGGAAGGCAAGTAGCATTGCATGGATGTGTGAGATTGGTAAGGTTGGTGGGTTAATATGTTATGAACAGAATAGTGGTGAATGTGTATAGGAAAGGAAGTGTTTGGCATGGTAGGGTGACATAATAAGTGGGCAGATATGTGTGCAATGATTATTAAGTGGTGGTTACTTGTGAATAAAGGTATGTATATATTACTCTTGCAATGTTTAGCCAAGAGATGTGTGAGGGATTTAAGAGGTGTATGGTGGTGTATGTAGTGCATAGATTATGATGGCAATTAAGTGTGGCATAGAAATGTATGGTTAAGTGGTGAATTAAATGAGATAATACATTTCTGTGTATGATATATATAAGACATGGTTGAGACTTATAGGTGGAATAGTTTATAACGCATGGCTCCTAAATACTTGCATGTAGTCATCTGTTAAATTAATAATATGTAGCATGTAAGTGTGATAATTTATGAAAGATGTACATCATTGATTATTAAATATATATGGCCGAGAGGGGTGCATGTGGACATAGGTATATTATGCATGATGCGGTTTAATAATCATGTATGAAAAAGTATGGTTGGAAAGCCAATAGTTGTATATATCATGAAATTAGTAAGATAATCCATACATGGGGGTCATATGGCATGCTAAAGATTAGATAATGCATAAGAAAATAATGGCCCTAATTAAGTAAAAAGAAATTGTCTTGAAAATGTCTCAAAAATAACATGGAAAAATTAGCCCAAAGAAGTGATCATAATGGCATAAAAAGGGTATGGAAAGATGCCTAGAAATCAATGGCTATAGGCCTATAACCGTGTTAGAAACTCGTAAAGTGACTTATAGTTATCCTATAAAAGGACCAGATTTGGCTTGGCCTGAATATGACTAATAAATTACATGTATAAGGCCTTAATTAATGGAATAAAATGGACTTAGTTATGTCTATAAGATGAACTTAAATGGGGTTTAGAAAATAGACTCGTAATTATCCGATAGGACTAAAAATGACCTATAACTGTCTAGGTCAAATTTCAACTGTTGAAATAAATTCATAACTAACTGTTAAACATTCTTAAATATTATAAAATGATGACCCATGAATAAATAAACATAAAATAAAATCAGATGGCCCATTAGTTAGACGCTTATTGGATGGATTGACCAATTAACTAGGGATTTGTAGCTGCTAGATGTGTCTATTATCAAACTAGGCAGGTGCAGCCATTAAGGTCAACAAGATGGGCCACTGCATACTAATATGATTTTGTTATTTTCTATTGTCAGACTAGGTGGGTACAGCTACTGAGGTCCACAAGTTGGGCCACTACACAATGATATATATATATATATATATATATATATTGATGATGTATACTGATGTAATGCTATGGTGAGATGAGGATAATTTTATTTGTCTAGTACGAAGGAGTTATAAGACCCTACTATCAGACTAGGTCAGTGTAGTGACTGAGGTTTATTGATTGAGCCACTGCACTAGGTCGGGCAGAGGCTGAGGTCCTAAAATGCGAGGCCACTACCACCACTTATTTCCCTCTTGGTCTAGTGTCTATAAGTGTAGTTTATCTAGTTGGACCTATTTAATAATTTAAAGAATACACTTGGGAATAATGGATTGATTGAATAAACTGAAAGAAATAAACTGAAAAAAATTATCACAATGGCATAACTATAATTACCAGGCTAATGGAATACATGTACATGAAATAAGTATTGTAATTTTTAACTGTAGTGAATTAAAGCATTTATGTGCCTACATAAGACATATTTTTAATATATTAAATTCACCACTAAGTTTTATACTCAGTATGCCAGTGTTTTCGTGCACAAGTAAATATGAGTAGCAGTCAAGCCTTGTTGTACATATAATGTAGCAGCAAAGACAATAAGGGTCCAAATTTTATATATGTTTTGATGTAAATAGTAGGCACTCATGTAAGAGTTGTAGGTTATATGTCTAGCATGCTTAAAAACTACTGAAGTTTGTAAGCCTAAGCGAACTAGATTGTAAATAAATAGGGGCTTTATTTATTTGAGATTGCTTGTGATTTTGATATCTGTGAGCCTGAGGCCTTAAGTGTGTGTTTTGACTTATATGAGGTGTGCTGATGATTGAATAGGGGACTAAAAGGGTCCAGGTGGAGGTTATGGGTTATTGCTTATAAAAGTGTTTTTAATAGGTGAAAAAAATTTTGGTATGTCACTTAGATAGTTGTTGTGCTATAATTTTTTTGTAACTTGTAAAGTGTCTGTAAATGCTTTGTCGAGTCTATCATACCATATATGAATATGTATAAGGATCAGACTGGACATCTAAGGCATATCTAATAGAGTTTTGAATAGTCCATAAGTGTTAAGGAGCTCTATCTTAGAATAATCCTAAGATGGGTGACCTATAAAGAAGTGCATCACCTATCAGGTTTCTTTAGGAATCTGGTAGGGGGTGTCATAGCATTTCATCCTCAGGCTGTTAGGCAATCTAAAAGAGTCATTCAAGTGCTAAAGGATATGTTGTGAAGTTATGCTCTTGAGTTCAAGGGAAGTTGGGATCACTACCTTTCCTTTGTAGGATTTGCTTACAACAACAGTTATCAGATGAGTTTGGGAATGGCTCCTTATGAAGCATTATATGGGAGAAAGTGAAGAACTCCTTTATATTGGAATGAGTTGAGTGAGACTAAGCTTATAGGGCCAGATCTGATCTAAGAAAAAGTGAAAATCATCAGAGATAGTTTGAAAGTAGCTTCTGATAAGTAGAAGTCTTATACAAATTTAAAGAGAAGGGATATCCAATATGAAGTGGGTGATAAGGTGTTTCTTAAAGTTTTACCTTGGAAGAAGGTTCTGAGATTTGGCAAGAAAGGAAGTTGAGTATGAGGTTCATTGGTCTATACAAAGTGATTGAACGTGTAGGCCCAATAGCTTATAGACTAGCTTTACCTCCAGAGTTGTAATAGATACATGATGTTTTTCATGTGTCCATCCTAAGGAGATATAGATCAGATCCTTCTCATGTCTTATTAGTTGAAGAAGTTAAAGTGCAACAAGATTTAACCTATGAAGAAGAACTAGTGCATATCTTAGCAGGGGAGGTCAAGGAATTGAGGAACAAGATAGTGCCTCTAGTGAAAGTGTTATGGAAATATTATGGCATTCAAAAAGATACATAGGAAAGGGAATATCAGATGAGAGAGCTGTATCCCAATTGTTTAGATCAAGTAATTTCAAGGACAAAATTTCTTTTAAGAGGGGAAGCAATGTCATGTCCTAAAAATCTCAAATTTATGAATAATACTTATTTGGAAGTGTATAATGATCTAGATAGTTAGGGTTTACTGACATTACTAGAAGAAAGTATTAATCATAACATAATTTTGGCAAAGTTTCAAACAAAAATAAAGTCATTAAGATTATGATACCCTCTGCCCTCCATACATCGAACCCAATCAGAGGACATGCGCATGTAAAATGATATCTAGTTTTGTTACCCAAAATCACTTAAAATTTAAAACTTTTATGTAAGAAAACATTTCTTGACTCAAATATGAAATAAAAACATTTAAAAACCTTTGGCATGCAAATCGAGGTAAATATTGGGTCATCATGTCAAAAATTCAGTAGTATAACGATTGTATCGGGACACTTTCCCAAATTTTTACCTGTTTAAAAATAATTCTATAATCTCAATACATATATCTCCAACTCAAATGGATCCTCCTAACCCTCCAAATCATGATATAAACACAATAAGCCTTAGGCTCTCCATAATCAAAAATCTCATATGCAAACTCAATAATCATCATACAGCATGCAAGAAATAACAAGTAAAATCCATAGCTAATATTTAATACAAAAACCCACTGTAAAATGTAGATTAGACCCAATCCCACCAAGATCACAAGAGCACACTAACCATAAAAGCCATTACATTTACATCATAACTACTATTATAAAAAGTACAAAAATATCCACGTAGAGGTTATCTTCGTGTCTTCTGTTATGCAAAAGCTTTGGCTCTAATCTACTGCCCTACTACCTACGCATCATAAACAAGCAATGTGCTAAGCTTTCGCTTAGTGATGTAATCACTTTGACTTGTAAAATGGTAAATAATAGCATGTCATAAATGTACATAAGCCATTTCGAGTTTAAAATCACAAACATGTATTTTCCATGATTTATATGCAACACAAGCCATATTCGGACTAATATCTCAAACATGAGATTTTTGGTGTCCGGTATGCCAATATGCATACGTCAAGCATAAATAATGCATTTTGATAGCACAAATGCTACTGCATAATGTGAACATCAATTAACCATGATTTAATTGATAATATTCATTATATATATATAAAGTTATGATCGTTAAGTATCAAATATACCAAAAATCACAAATATCATATAATAGTCATTTGTAGGTCATAAGGCATAGTATATATCATACCATTTTCATAATAGCTTGTAAAGTATCATACCAAACTCATATATCGCAAAGAATAATGACATACTTGTTTTTCGGTCATAAATGCCATTATGCACAAATAACCCCATATGAGCACATCATAACTGTCCATGTAATGTTTTAAGTCGAATTCACATATAATCACCAATAATAGTCATACAAATAATAATAAATACTTTTAGACACCTTAAGGCCAGTTTGAGTCATTAGGCCTTATTACATTCACATATCACGTGTTAATGCCATTTAACATATAATACCCATTTATGCACTTTTAAGCCATTTTAATTATTTAATTTATTCTCATATTAATAAAATAACTAACCAAGATTGGATAATAAAATTACTTAGGTCTGAAGGCACTCGTACCCATAGGCACGTATACTTAGGCTCAAAGGCTTTCACATCTACAAATGCGTAACACTTAGGCCCGAAGGCTCTCATACCCTTTAAGTACATAAATCTTAAGCCTAAAGGCTCTCATGCATATTGGCATGTAATCTTAGGCCCGAAGGCTCTCACATCCTCAAATGCATAATTAATCTTAAGCTCGAAGGCTCTCATTGTAACGACCGCCGGTCGACGTCTTATGAACAGTGCATTCGGAACCCGATTGATGTTCCCCGTGGTGCGGGTCATCATTTCGAGTCTGATGACTGGCATAT
>CANXYI011810332.1:0-12235 GCA_948208565.1 Hura crepitans
AAACAGATTATAAGCATCACTATGTATAATTAGGTGATGTACACTTTTTTAGATCCAAAGGCACTCTTATATAATCCATGTGTATTGAGGAACGCTTAAACTAGAGCTCTGATACCACTAAAAGTGACACCCTTTACTCGATCTGATCATCAGATCTAAATAAGGAGCGGCACACAAATTAATACTCGATCTTCTCTTATGAAAAACCATTATAAATTAAAATCTTATTAATTATGATTGAAACATATTTTACATATACGTAGTTATAAAAATACAAGTTTTCAAAAACTGTTCTCCAAGGTACACTATTGGGGTACCTGTGCCAAAATTTCGAAAGCATAATGGCTATACCAGGAACTATACTAAATAGTAACTTGCATAAAAACAACACTTCTAAAACTTTCTAATATAGTACAACACCATCTAGGTCCCTTTAGCCCTCCAATACAACTCAACATACTCAATCTCAACTTTCATCAAGCATACATAAGCAAGAGATATCATACAAGTCATGCATTTCCAACCATACTTAAATAAACAAGTTATTATGTACTATTAATGAGTTATAAAATTATGTATATCTCAAATTAGGCACAATCTCTCAAATTACATAAGAGTGCCATTTTAAGAGTATAACATTGATTATACAAAAGAAAGCAAAATACCAAAAGACTAGTCTCTTGATCCCTTGCTGCTATTGAGGCTTTGAATCTAATCTAAAACTTTAACCTATGCATCACCAAATAAAATTATGCACTAAGCGAATGCTTAGTGGTGTAATCAACATAATATTTATGTTCGTAGTTAAACATGTATTCATAACAAATAAATTGCAACCATGAATCATGCTCAATAATACAAGTCTCAAGGCATACTCAATTTGTATAATTGCTTTATTTCTTTATTCATAACTGTATTCATGTTACCATGTAGGTAATCTCATTTACTCAAGTTCAATTGCACAATCAATCATAAGTTTTTATACATGCATCACATTAAGTAACATACATAGTAGATCATGATAATGTCAACAAACATACATATTATGTTTATTTATTTATATATTTATAAGTCTTGATATTTTTCTTTGGCCATACTTAGAAGACAACAATCAAAAACTAGATATTGGGATTACTTTACCTTGTTGGCTCAGTATATGCGCAATACCGCATAGGACCTATACGACTGCTGCACCAGCCTAATTGTGTATAGTGGCTCTATAAACCTATACAGTTGATGTACCAGCCTAATGATGTAAAGTGGTTATATGAACCTATGCGGCTACTATACCAGCCTAGTTTGTATATGTGCAGTGGCTTTGTGAACTTGTGTAGCAGCTATACCAACCTAGACTATACTAGCCTAGGGGTACCGTTGTAACCTAATATTTACTATCTATCCTTAGTTAATTAGTCAAACTATCTAATCTAGGTTGTGTAATCGTATGGGCCAACACCGTGTGTAATTACATTTTGCCTTCTTAAAATAACTTAAAGTGAGTTTTATTAGCCTTTTTGATCAACACATGACCTGATGACAAAATTACAGCCACTTTATCATTTCATTTATATTAACATCATGTTATGTACATACTCATATCATGCTTTCAAAATTATCATCATAAATATACTCGATCTTCCATCTCATAATGCCAACTCATGGCTCTTATATATATAACATTCTCTTAATTCCATTGATAAATGCTTAAAGCATCATCATGGATCCATTTAGGCCCCTTTCGGCCATACAAGATAATATTTTGCCATAAGGGTTATCTTAACCATTAAACATTATTACAATCACACATATGTATTTCAAGCATAACATGATCTCATAATTTAGGCACACTTTATCATTTAGACACTTTAATTATAAATACATAGCCTTATCATCTCATTAACTTCAAACATACTTCACACTCATTTCGGCCACCACTTACTATAGTCTTAAAATTCATAATTTATAAAGCATACATATGCAATTATGTTCACTTTCTACTTCAGTTTATAATTGCAAGCCATACATTTACGTAATCGTGTTAACAAGACCAAGAGAAGCATTCGGCCACCCTTAAGCTTACATACTCAATGTCTATATCTCATGGTCACACATAATTCATCCATACAACTTAAACAGGTCATTCAGCCACTACATAGCAAAACACTTAAAACTCATTTCTACATTTCCTAACATGCTCATCCTATTAGATTTAGGTCATAAGCTTAACATCATCATCATTAAGCCTTTACTTACTTTCAATTAGCATTACTAGCCATTATTTTATCAACATTTAATCACATCATTAATATATGCCATACAAGCATTTATTATCCTTAAGACATCATTAAAGAACAATTCGGCCACTTCGGAAACAACATGTCCAAGCATTTATTTCCATCATATTTACACAATCACATGCCATTATATCCAATCTCGCTTTAATAGTCATAAATGAGTAATTACACATTATTTACACAATAATCACATAAGCACATTTATTCCTAAACTCATGCAATAATACACACAACACATATTATGAGGATTACACTTACTTAGGAGCTTAATCTACACCCTTTTAGATGATCTACACCTTATCCTTCCCCTTCCCTTTACTTGTTCCTTCATTTCCTACACCACATAATAGAAAAAATAAATAAAAATCAAAATAAAATCATGGATGCATCAAAACACAATTCCAACCTTTGAATTGTCTTCTTGGGCACCCAAAGAGCTCTAGAAAAATGTCAAACCAAAGAAAAACTCACCCATGCATTTTCGAGTCACCATTCACCCTAAGTTTCTTCTTAAAAAATAGTTAAATTTCTCTTGTTTTTCTTGGTATATAGGACACTTAGGAGTTATAGAGGGAATGGTTTATGGTTTAAAAGTATTTAAGGTGAGCTTGATTTAGGAGAAAAAGAAGAACAATAGGATGAAGGGGTTTTTAGTGGTGGTGTCGGCTAATGGGAAAGAAAGGGAAGAAGATGAACTACTATTCCCATTTTGACTCTCTTTTAAGTAATAAAATGTTGACTTTGACTTAGTTCATCCAATTGTTATGGTTAGGTTGAAAATAATCAAGGGTCATTAAAAATCAAGAATTTGTCTTTCTCCCTTTTTAAAATTTGAAACCCCTCAATAAAGCCTAATTTTTAACACCAATCAAGCCCCATAAATCCATACACTCTAAGTCCTAAAAGTGTCTAAAAACTAGTACTTGATAAATAAGAGAAATCGATAAAAATAAATACTTTAATCGTATCCCGATTTATGAAAAATACTTCTCAAAATCTAAAAATTCCAAGTCGAATGCCAATGGACCATTTGGAATATTTAAGTATCAAGTTGTATCAATCCCAAAATTATTTTGAGCAAAAATTAAATTATTTTATGGTTTAGCTTGCCTACGATACTATTCATGAGACATTGCCTTAAAATCTTAACTATCATTTTTAACCATCTAAATGACTTTATTTTTGCTCCAAATTTTGCCTAAAATTATTCCCATAATTACCTTTAACTCATTTATGGGTTAACATGCATAAACAAATAATCAAATTTTTACACATTAACCCCCAGTGGGTAATACATGTTTATTAGAGGTTTCATGAAAATCCCAAAGTATGCTTTAACCCATTTATGGGTTAATATGCAAAATCATAAGGTTTGATTTCCACACTTTGCCCCACTAACTTTCATTCAGTAGGATTAGTGTGACTTGGGTCTTGAAAAATACTATTCATATCCCTAGAAGTACTATTCATAACATTGAGATTTATTGGCATTACAAACAGAGTTTGTGTAACATCCTAAGACTCGAACTTAGGCTTAGATGATGAATTCCGTTAAGTTTTGATAGACTTTTAGTAAAATGAAAATAGGCCTGAGCTTAGACTTAGGGCAGGGATGGATGTTTAAATGATGCTGGTGAACTTGCTAGAATAAGGTTTAAACAAGATTTAAATAATTATTTTATGAAACAAGCAATTAAATGGAGAGCAGATCGGATATAAATAAAAGCAATTAAAGGAAATAGATTTATATTGCAATTTTTGCCATGAAACGACGTTATCTCTAGAGATTTTTTATTCTTATATGAATTTGGACTTCTTGAGATAGAAAAGAAAGGAAAAACCAAAGGGACAAAGGGAGGTAGGTGGCAGCTGACCAAAAAAGGAAGAAGAAAAGAAAAAGAAACAGAAAGAGAAAGAGAGGTAAAGAAAAAGGCTGTGATGGAAGGACATTTCATCAACTGCATTTCACCTTAAATTCTATAATTTCTTTCATCCAATTTTGACCATAATAGCTGTAACAACCAAGATGCTAGGAGGGATAAGGGAATTATGGGCAAATCACCATGGTAGAGAAGTTTTTGAGATGCACTAATAGGTATGGATTGGTTTTGGTAGGAGAAATCCATAATTTTATATTGATTAAATTCCTTTTTCTACAGATTATGGATTTGGCATGTGTTGTTTATGTTGTGGATGGAATGGCATCATTGGGGACCTAAAGATAAAAGCATTGATAGGAAATTGATGAAGTTTCATAGAATTGAGTTTGAGAACTTAAACTGGACATGAACCACACTTGACCTATTATTTTAGTGCAATACCATCTGGAACTTAATGAAACAAAGTAGAATAACAGAGAATCATGCAGCAGTTGTGTGGGCTTACAGTACACCTGTGCGGAGCTCAAACCAATCATGCTGAGGTATCTTGATCCACAGATAAGGTAGCATTGGTGTCTTGGGGAGGTAGGAGTAACAGAGCTAAAATACTTATTTAAGTGGTGAAAAGGATTTATAATGAGAATTTATGATTTTTAACATAAGCAATAATAAAATATCAAGTAATTTAATGAATATTCATGTGTTATAGCTCAGGAATTGGTGAGAGAGCAACCCAAGGCAAGAGATTGAAACTCAACCATGTAGATATGTGAGCTAAGATTTGGTAAGTGACTAGGATATTTAAGCAAATACTTGTAAGCACCTGGATTTTTGGGCTTATGGTAATAGCTAGAGACAAGTTCAAGCAACAAGATAAAGAAGCCAAAACCCTAGTCCATACGTACCAACAAGATAGTTAGCCTATATAGTCCTATTAGCCCAAAGTCAGCATGAACTAATAAATAACAAACTTGAAAGAGTTGAGTGCGTGGTGTAACACCCTTAGACCCAACCAATGCACTAGTTTAGGTGTAGGATGTCACGTGACCTGTTTGCTTTCTATCTTTTTTAACTTAATTTAATATCCTTTATTTAGTTACCTTTATGTAATCTTTCAATTCCATTTTACATATCAATTCATATCTCATAATACATATACCTTATAACCTTACCCGACCCATAATTGGACCCGATAGGAGATGCTACCTTCCCACTGGGTCACCCATCCTTATCCTACCTTACTCTATCTGTTTATTTAACTTTCATTGACTAACACCTTGGGTACTGACCTCATGGGAGCTATATGTCATCTACCTATTTTATTTTTGCTTATAATTGTAGTTAACTGATAGAACCATGTTAATCGAAAGTTTTATACTTTACAGAAATTTTGGTAGCATAACTATTGCCAGGGTGAAAAGCCAAAATTTTAAACCTGCAGAAATGCACTTCTATGATCATTCTCTGCCAATTCACATCTCCTGGACCCTTCTAATCCCACAAATATGCATCTCAACATTAATCAATCATACACATGCACATAAGGGTCTCAGACTCATATATCAACAACATTAAACATGTATATTATATTGATAGATATATGTCACATGCATTTTATCATTTACAATCCAACCGGTGACAAAATATGATACTTAATTATTTACATAACTTAGCCCTAACCCTATACTTACATGAGTGTCCTCTATTGATTACAACTCAAAAAGGAATATAGGAAATATACCCAAGGGTTAAATAGCTACGCTGTAAACTAGAGGCTAGACAGCTAGCTTTTATTTTCTACCTTTGCATTGGGACACCGATACACTGAGTATACACTCAGTGGTGAATTTAATGTAATATAAATTGCATCATGCAGACATGTAACACATGTAATGCAACCCTTTTCCAATTAAGCAAATGCAATACATGTAGTCTCAGTTCTATATACATTGAATTAAGTAATATTAAGTCTTGTTCAAAAATGTGTCATTATTCATATTAATTGCACATCATATTACATACTCCTTGTTACAATTAAGGATGTATAGTTTTATCTATTAATTTAGATCTTTTTGCTTTTTTCATTTTCTTTAGGCCCATACTGGAGGGACTACACTTTAAGGCACTGGATAAAAGGGATCAAGCTATGTAATGGCCACATTTTAGACCTCGGTAGCTGCACTTACCTATCCATCTGATAGCAGGGATCAGTTTATAAGAACCTCCTAAATCGGAGTGGCAGGGATTAGTCTTTATAGACCTCCTAACAGTAAGGATAGTAGGGATCAACCTTAAGGGACCTACTAAATCCCAAATATCAGTCATACTCCGATAGATATCAGGGATTAGCCCCGTGGGACCTCTTAAATCCACAAAAAGATGGGTAAGCAGGGATCAGCCCTTACAGACCTCCCAATACCTAAGATTGTTAGAGTTTGTCCATGCAGACTTCCCTAATGACCTTAGATAGTAAAGATCAGTCCATGCGGACCTTCAAATACCTAGATATATAGGACTCTTTAACATAACCTCGGTGACTGTAGCCACTATATCATACACATAGGCAATAGCCCACATAGAGCAAAATACCTAGCAATTGCTAATTCCTTAGCTAACTAGTTAACCCATCTAATGGGTGTGTAACTCATATGGGCTAGGTCTAATTACCATTTACATTCTTAGTTATGAACCATTTAACCTATGGTCATACCATTTACTTATTGTCATGCCATTTATGTTTACATTTCCATTATCACATAACCAATACTTATGACACATTTGACCACTATTACACTATTCATTTAGTCTATTCACATAGTCCTATAATTCTAAATGATTGTTTATACACATGTAAACCAAATTGCATCAAGTTCACTTACTTAACCTAATGTGTCATCCCTATTACCACTTAGTACTACATTTACTCATTTTACACTAAGTAATACTTTTCAATTCACATAACCAAATTATGGCTTAGTCTAATCATAATTAAGCTTCACTTAATACACATGCGTATCCACCTTATGACCATGACACACTTGATGGCCATACCATGTTCAAGCTCATTAATTCATTTTTTACCATTCTCATATCACAAACTTACTTTTTACCTCTTTTTAGCCTAATAACATTACATTTTCATATTAATTACACATTCACACACACATTCTTCCTCCACATACCATTCAACCATTCACTCACATACACCATCATATCCCTTTTTCATGCAATCACCAAA
Source organism: Hura crepitans (assembly GCA_948208565.1). Classification (NCBI taxonomy): domain Eukaryota; kingdom Viridiplantae; phylum Streptophyta; class Magnoliopsida; order Malpighiales; family Euphorbiaceae; genus Hura; species Hura crepitans. The sequence goes on from CANXYI011810332.1 coordinate 7,413, forward strand.
AATTCATGTATCATGTGCCACACCTAGCATACTTACATACTTATTTCATACTTTTACATACATGTACATGCAACATACCATTTTTATACACACATAAGCACTAACACATCTAACAACTTTTGTTACATTAAATTCACATACCTAGGGTGTCCAAACACCCAAATCCACCACTTTAAGGCTTGCTTAGATTCTCCTCCTCAAGGTTCCTCTCTTTTCCTACAAACAAACGCCAGTTAGGTTTTAAAAAATTCTAAAATTTCCTACATAACTCTAAATCAAGAACTATCTACATGGTTAATCACGGCTCACTTAGGACTACCTAAATCAAAAATAAAAATTAAATTACAAGAAATTTTACTCACTTTAGGCACTGTTCATCAAGTGCTTACAAACTCCATTTTTAGGCATTTTCTTCCAATTTTGTTAGTGAAAGGAGCTTTAAGAGGTCATGGATACAAAGATTGATGTAAACTATGGTGGATTTAGCCTTGTATTATGTGGGAAATTAAAGAAAAAGAAAGAGAAGAGAGAGAGGGAATGACATCAGCTCAAGTGGGGAAAGGGGAGGAAGAGGATGGGTTGACAGATATGGCTGCCACACATAAGTCACCTCTTCTATATTAGATACTTGGCCAGCCTAGATCAAGTCACGTGTTAATCTGATGGTCTATTTTAATCTAATTTTCATTTTATATTTCAAAAATTCAAAATAATTGTTTTATATCTCCAAAATTCATACTTTTAATTCCAAAAATTCTTGATAGTGCCCATTAAGGGCCTTTTAAAATTCCAAGTCAAAACTCCAAAGGGAACTAGATCAACTGTGCACTCGCAAAATTAATAAATTCTAAATAAATACTAGATGACCTTAAAAAATAAAATTCCTTTACCATTAGGTTTTTTGGAATTTTTGACCTTTAGGGTATGCCATTTTTAGGTCCATCTGGGCACATCTCAGGCCTCTCTTGGCACAGTGCCAATTGAAGTCACTATTCACTCATTCTCATCCTAAAATGATTTATTGGTTCTACTTAAAGTTTTAATTATTTGTGTTTTCATCATTTTCAGGCCCATCAAAGTTTTATGACTAATACTTCCTTTTGTGCCACCATAGGGTCACTGGGAGACATTATTCATGCCTTAGGAAGTATTGTTTATGAAACCTTATTTGTTGGGCATCATAGTTATGGTCTAGAAGGGCCACTACACACTTATTATGGTGCAGTAGCTATTAAAGATCATAATGGTGGCCACTAGACACCATGATACTCTATTATAATGTACGTGTTTCCTTGGATATAGGCCTAATAAATGGATTTTAAAGAAGAATATACATAGTTTTCATAATGAATAAATTTTAATATTAAGACATGATCTTATGATATATTATGCTTATGATTTATGGAATGTTATGCCACATATGCATCTTACGTATAAAGTTAAATATCATAAAATAAGTTAAATGTTGATGCTTTTAGATTTTAATGGATAAGGATTTATGAATGCATGTTAAAATGCCTGAGTATACTTGTATTGAGATGTGCATAATCCTATTATGAGATAAAGATTATGTGACCATGGGTTATGCATGATATGTATGTGAGCTAAAATAAAAGTCAAGGCATGATAACATTTAAATATAGTAATGATGCTTGAAATTAAGAGGTGTATGAATTTATTTTGCTGATGTATGAGTAGCTATGAATGAACCACACAAATGAGATGATGGTTCCTTTGTATATTATGTTGATTACACTATAAAGAACGTATCATCTTATTTTGCGAAGTGTAGGTTAAAGAAAATAGATTAGAGTTAAAGCCTCAATAGTAGCAAAGGATCAAGAGATAAGTCTTTTTGGTATTTTTCTTTCTTTTGTATAATCAGTGTTATACTCTTAAAATGGCCTTCTTGTTTAATTTGAGGGATTAGGCCTAATCTAAGAAGTAAATAACTTTGTAACCCATTAATAGTACACAATAACCTATTTATTTAATCATGGTTAGAAATGTATGACTTGTATGATATCTCTTTCTTATGCATGCTTAATGAATGTTGAGATTGAGTATGTTAAGTTGTATTAGAGGGCTAAATGGACCCAAATGGTGTTGTAGTGTATTACAAAGTTTTAGAAGTTCTATTTTTATACAAGTTACTTTTTGGGATAATGCCTGGTATAGCTGTTAAGCTACTAAAATTGTGCTAAGAGGACCCCAATAGTGTACCTTGGAAAACAATTTTTGAAAACCCATATTTTTATAACTACATATATGCAAAATATGTTCCAATTGTAATTAATAAATTTTTAATTATTATGGTTTCATATGAGTAGTTTAGATATTAGTTTGTGTGCTACTCTTTATTTAGGTTTAGTGATCAAATCTGGTAAAGGGTGTCATAGATACCACTAAATGTAACACGCTCAACCCATATTTGATAGGTATTGAATTAAGCATGTCATGCACTAATTATCTATTCAAATGTTCAATCCTAAAAACACTAATTCATGCTTAAAATTCACCCATAATCAATATTTTTTATTCTTTGCATGTAAAGGGCATAGTGCTCAAAAATTCGATAGCATAACGGCTATACAAGAAGCATTACCTAAATAGTACCTGCAAGAAATAACACTCCCAATATATGTTTTTCAAAATTCCCTCAATATTTCATCAACAACATCTCATTCAACCCATCAAACACATTTCCTTTCAAACATTTCCATATATAAAATTATATAACACATATGATCTAATTCCAAAAAAATTATCATTTACAATTGAAACATATAGTTCATAATCCAAAATACACATAGTTGACATATTAAACATACATTTTTTAACTATATGTAAATTCATAGGTTTACAATAAGCAAAATCAATTGAATTTATAACATCAAAATACCAAAAGAAAGGTGATTGAGCTTGAAATGCTAAAAAAAGATATTAAAAAAAAACTACTATTACTTCTTCCTCCTTCTTCTATCTACTACCTATGAGTCACAAGAAAATGATTTGCTAAGCATTCAACTTAGTAGTGTGCTTTAATCTTTATAATTGAAATGTACATGACATGCTAAATTTTTAACAAATTCTATGGTTAAACACTACATCATGTTATTTAACCGTGTAAGAATAATTGTAGTATTCAACTTTTTAGTTTTAGCATATTCAAACTTATATTCTAATAGGCATATAGATTAGTTTCATTAAAAAAGATTTAGTTTAAGTATCTTTACCAAATTCTTATTTATGCCTTAATAACTCTAAAATAGTCATTACTAAACTTAGATATCGGGACCCATATGATACCAATAAGGTACTTTTAGACTAATTCATATGGTGCCATATAATGCCAATAAGGTATCCAAGTACCTAATCATATGGTTACCAAAATTTCAAATCTATATCAACATCTAATACATAATAAGGCACACAGTGCTAATTTGTAATAAGAACTTATCCATATTCAAATAGGCTCATCGATCCAATAATAGCAGCTGCAGATAATATATCTATAATTGATTAGCCAATCTATCCTAATTAATAATGACTAACATAGGTTTCTAGAGGTAATATCAATTTTAATTATAAAATTCAATTTCACATTAGTTAAACTTCTTTTCATATTAATGAAATATTTACATTTACATGAATTTTATTTAATTTAAACCAATTTTATAATCTAATTCACTTTCCCTATTTAATAAACTTATGATTTCATTATAATTATCATATTATAACAATAGCTTATAATAGCTTAACTTATTTACAAATGTCAAATTCAATCAAACTAACATTTCATCAATCTCAATTGTTGAATTAACTCATACCATATTTTATAATTAGGCAAGTATTTATAATGATAATTTTAACATAATAACCAAAAATCATAATTTAATTCCATAATAAATCACTTTTATAATTTTGGCCAATCAAGTAAGATCAATTTTACTCACCTAGTTATAATATAATAACACTTACATATTTCCACTTTATGCTAACATCCTTAGATACATACATATCACTCTTACACGCTTACAAATATATATTAATCACTAAGATACCCACCATATAGTTTTTCTATAAGATTCAAATGATATACATGTCCTTTTCATATGCATACCATTAACATATAAGTAATGAAAGAATATAGAACATTAATATGTTAAGCTTTCTTTAACTTAATCATATCAATAAGCTATCATACCACACACTATAACCTTACTTCTAAGGTCTCATTTGTATAAATTTATCTACATATACACATCTTGGTCACATAAAAAATAATTGAGAATTTTACCTATCAATTTTAAACTCATAGTTTTTGCCATTACTTATTATTCATCATAAAATTCATGTACTCTAGCTTAATATAATATATAGAAATAATCTATCATCATATATTTATTTTATACAATTCTAACATGTTTGTTACACTAGTATATATCATAGCTTATATTATATCTCACATCATTTTCCTTATATAGCATAATACAATTGTAAATAACCATATCACACATTATTTTTCTCAATTTCAACTAAAAAAAAACCCTTCCCATATACATAGATCATTTGACCATCTAACCTCAAAGCAAATGAAAAAATTCATCCAACATCAAACATGCACATAACTCATACATCTCCTTATTTTTGCACAATCCAATCAATTTCTTTACTCATTTGATTCACAAATTATACATTAGCTTCTCATATATATATGTGTGTGTGTGTGTGTGTGTGTGTGTATGTCTATGTGTATATGTATGTGCATATGTGTATGTATATGTATAAGTATATGTATGTATATGTATAAGTATATGTAT
>CANXYI011810377.1:0-24132 GCA_948208565.1 Hura crepitans
CAAATCCTCTATAAGAGAAGGACATTTTAAGACTTTGAAAAAGTTCTTTAAAATGATAGAAAAGTACAATCTACATTTGAATCCGAAGAAGTGTGTCTTTGGGGTAACTTCAAGAAAGCTCCTAGGGCATATTATGCATAAAAAAGGAATTAAGGTGGACCTTGATAAAGTGAAAGTAATCAAAGAAATGCTAATCCCAAAGAAAGAGAAAGAGATAAGGGTATTTTTAGGTAAAATACAATATAGTAGCAAGTTTATAACTAAACTCACTACCATATGTGAGCCTATTTTCAAACTTCTCAAGAAGAACCAACCAATTAAGTGGAATGATGATTGTCATAAAGCTTTCAACACGATCAGGGAATATCTGCTAAATCCACCAGTTTTGCAACCACTAAGACATGAAAAGCCATTAATCCTCTATTCGTCTATTGAAGAAAGTTCAGTTGGGGCTATGATAGCACAGGAAGATGAGATGGGGGTCGAATTCACAATTCACTACTTAAGCAAGAAATTTTTTCCTTACAAGATCAAGTACATGGAAGTGGAAAAGATTTGCTTAGCAGTGGTGTGGGCCTTGAAGAAACGGAGACACTATTTCTAATCGTATACTATACAGGTAGTGTCTAAACACAACTCATTAAGGTACCTTGAGACGGCACCATCTTTGGTTGGTAGAATGAGTAGATAGCTTCTTTTACTTCAAGAATTTGACATTCAGTACATAACAAGGAAGACCATAAAAGGGTGAGCAGTTGCAGAATTTCTAGCCAATCATCTACTAGAAGGTGAGCAGTTAGAGTTCAAATTCCTAAATGAAAACTTGAACCCGATTGTAGTCTAAAGATGGCAAATGTATTTTGATTGAGTAGTAAACAACAAAGGGGTAGGAGTAAGAGTGATTTTAGTAAACCCTAAAGGAGAAAAGTTACCGTTAGCTAAAAAGGTAAGATACAAAGTCACAAATAACATGGCAAAATATGAAGCCTGCATATTCAAACTTGAAGCATAATTAACGCTTAGTGCAAAAATAGTTGTGGTGTTCAGGGATTCATTATTAGTAGTGTATTAAACCAACGAAGAATGGACCATCCGTGAAGAAAGATTAATGCCATATATGGAGTACCTAAGGTTTATTAGTGGGCAGTTTGAAATGTTCACCTTCCGTTATATTTTAAGAGATGAGAATCAGCTAGTAGATGCATTAGCTACCTTGGTTTCCATGTGGGATAATCTAAAAAGGGTAATCATAAAACCAATAATCATTTCTAGTTTTGAAAGGCCTTACTATAAGACAGAGTAAGTAATAGAAATAGAGTAAGAAAAAGACAAGCCATGGTTTTATGATATCCAGAATTATTTAGAAAATGGAAACTTCCTCGAAGAAGCTATGAACAAGGATAAAAAGGTATTGAGGAAGTTGTCAACTCAGTTTATTACTGTAGACGAGGTCCTATATAAGAGGTAAGTAAACGATCTTTAGCTTTATTGCCTAGAGGAAAGGGAAGTGGAAAAAGTCATAAAGGAAATACACATAGGGTTATGTGGCACACATATGAATGGTTTAGAGGTAGCTAAAAAGATCATGTGCTAAGGATTCTTTTGGCTTACTATAGACTATGATTTCTCGAAGTATGTACAAAAATGCCATAGGTGTTAGCAATATAGGGATTTAAAACACGTGCTAGTATCAGAACTTCACAGCCTATCATCCCCTTAGCCATTTGATGTATGGGGGATAGACATAGTGGGAGAGATACATCCAATAGCTTTAAATGGGCATTGCTTTGTTGTATTAGCTATTGATTATTTCTTGAAATAGGTCGAAGCAAATCTTTTAAGAGATTGAGGGCAAGAGAGATGGTTAGATTCATAGAGAGGATTTTAATCTGTAGATATGGGGTTCCACATCATATAGTTCTAGATAACGGTGTCCAATTTCAAGCAAAACAAATACTCTCTTATAGAAATACAATATTCAGCACCATAAATCCTTTCTTTACAGGACACAAGCTAATGGAGCAATTGAAGCAATAAACAAGAACATTAAAAAGATTTTACCAAGATAGTTATCACTTATAGGGACTGGGCTGATAAGTTTCCTTTTACTCTTTAGGGATATTGGACTATGATTCAAACTTCAATAGGAGCTACTCTATTCTCCTTAGTGTACAGGATAGATGCGGTGCTTCTAGTAGAGATTGAGCTTCAGTCATTAGGAGTGGCAATAGTGGTAGAGATTTCTGAGACTGCCTGGGTAGAACAGAGATTCCAACAATTGAATTTGCTAGATGAGAAGCAATTAAGAGACAATTATCATAATTAAATTTACCAAAAAAGGATGGCACGTGCCTTCAGTAAAAAGGGTGAAGAATCGCAAGCTGAAAGAAGGAGAGCTAGTCCTTAAACAGATAAGGCCGGGGCTGCCTGACCTAAGTGGAAAGCTCAAGCTAAATTAGGATGGGCAATTCATCCTTAAGCAAATATTGCCAAAAGGTGCTACAATCCTTATAGATTATGATGGAAAATAAATTAAAGGAGCCTATGAATATGGACAGGTTGAAAAGGTTCTATGGCTAAAGATAGATAAATAAGAAAAAAAAGGAGAAATAACAGCCCTATGAGTCAAAAATTGGTAAATGGCAGCCTTGCTAAAAGTGGCACCCTGATAGTGTGAAAATAAATAAAAGGCATCCTATTCAACAATTAGGGGTTGAGAGAAAATTGTCAATCAAGAAAACCTATGAGGGCTAATTAATGACAGGAGTTTAAGATGTAATTAAGATCTCCCTTGATTAAATGATGAAATGTGTTATGGCATTGTCCTATTGTGGTTATCATAAAATGCCAATATGATGCCACTAGGTAGGACCACTTTAATAAGCATTATTGAGCATTTTATAAACTAAAGGAATATAATATTAAATACAATAAAAAAAAGAACAAAATAAAAGTAGAGAAGTTCCTTTTATTTCTTTTTTTAAGTCCTTTATCTCTAGCTGCTGCTCTCGCCACCCATCAACAACCAGCGGGTCCAGTTGTCCTGAGAAGGGCCTATCACCTATTCTTTATATAGATATGAAGTTTGAAAGTTACAAATGACCCTAGGTGCAATGTTCATCTTCAGAAATAACCACCTCCATAGGTTATGATAACTAGAAGTAAAGGTGATAGATATATCTCCTCCTCTAAAAGACAATGGGCAAGTTGCAATCCTTTGGGTCTCACAGAACTACCTCATGTAATAGTCAGAGATGCATAAAGTAACCTTGTGAAAGCCAGCTAGAGGAATGCAGCTTGACAGACCACTACTCTGCACGTACTGTAAGCAAATTCAAGGGTTTTTGAAACTCAGAGCATTGTCTTTTAAGGCACTCTGCCATGAAACCCATCGCTCAACATCTGTGAAACGACACATGATGGCTCGAGACAGCAAATACTTCAAGCCATAGATCTAAGGACACGAGGTAGAGGATCATCCAATAGGCAAAATTTCTCATGTAGCTAGACCTAAAAAAAATGCTGTTAGGAATGAAAACCTGTAAAGGAATCCTAAGCAAAAGTCAAGCAAAGGGTAGTGTGAAAACCTGCAATGGCAGTCTATCCTTAAAAAGTCTACTAGGAATGAAAACCTATGAAGGCTTCTTAGGTAAAAGAAAGATTAGAGAATAGGGCAAAAACCCCTTTTTGGGGCAGTCTATTAAAAAAAAAACTTAAAGCAGAAGTGGGCTCCCACAAAAAAATTTAGCTTCTCTAGATTGCACAACATCTAGACCAAGAATTGTTTTAGCCAAGATCAGAAGAAAAGGATTCAGCCCTTTCTTCAAATCATTGATCACACTAAATGGCTGATAGTCTCTAAAGTGGTCTTTAGCTAAAATTGTCTAATATTTAGAGAAGAATATAAATAAATATATGCCTGTGTATAGGGATAGAATGTCTATGTAGCTTTCAACATAGCCCAGTAGTGCACTAAAATAGACTAGTCCTCTCTATGGGACCCATCTAATAGCCAAAGGTGGTAATATGCCCAGTATATCGACGGCCTTGTATGCGTAGTAGGGAACACAAGTCAAACAACAAGGTAGTGTGTCGAAAGAATAAAACACAGCCAAAATTATAGCAAATTCCTCAAACATAGGGCACAACTCTTGATGAGAGAATCAGAAGATGTGGAATTATGGGTCCCAAAATCGGGTCATTGCCTTGAGAAAAGTTTGATCAAGATGCACTCTTTAAAAAAATTTTTTAGCCCACTATAGAGAGCCAAGGTGGAAGTCGCCCATGTAGAAGGGATATCAAGAATTTTATAAAAGCTTTTTGAGGAATTCATCATTCATTGTTGCAAAAACAAGGAAAAAACTCAAGTGCCATAAGGATCTATGCATGCATTAATGCATTTATAGCTTTAAAAGATGAAAAAAGGGCATTTTGGACAAAAATAGGCATTTTTGAATAGAAAACAGGCATTTTTGAGTAAAAATGGGTGTTTTTTGGTTGAAAATGGCCGTTTTGAGCTAGAAAATGGGCATTTTAGGGTTGGCACCAAAACAGCCATTTTTAGGCATCAAAATGGCCGTTTTTGGTTGGGAAAATGGCCATTTTTAGTAGGCCAAAATAGCCATTTTGGCATAACAAAAATGACCGCTTTTGCCTCACTATAAAAGGTTCAATTTTTTTTTGCCATTTTCATATATTTTGATAATCTTTTACCTGGACAATATATAAAATATACATGTGTAACCATACCACCACATCAACAAAGCCATCCATGCCGCCAACCCATGCTAGATAATGTGGCAGTATTGGGTTAGGTCATAAATTAGGAGGTGGAGTGGTACAGATGCTTAGCCACCATTACTTAGATTGGGAGTTGATATATGTGCACCTAGACACAGCGAGACCTGGCATATTAGACCGAGTGGATCAACTGCTTGCCTAAGTGGGATGGCGAGAGTTCTACCTGCAGCGATGCGCCACCTACCCGACCGTTACATTAGAGTTCCTCAATACCTTCTAATTTCGGTGGGCTCGACTGAACAACACATCAGCTACTCACTTTGCCATATTAGGGATTAGGTTTAACATATCTTTCCTTTGATTCACTGAGCTATTGCGTTTGCCCATCAATGGAGACACAAAGGTCCTCAAGAGCTTGAACAAGCACTGGGGGTCTATTGGTCGGCTTGGCACCATTTATAATGCCAGCCAAACCAAGGCATCCACCATCTAAAACCCAGTCCACTGCTACCTGCACTGGGTCTTGGCTTTCAACTATCTGGGATGAGTTGGTAGCTCTAGTTAGTTGAACTGGATTGAGTTATATGGCCCCTAGGCCATGAAGCACAATGTCCGATTCAATGGGACTTAGACTATTCTCGAGCATCTGTACCGGGCCAGCCGATCCTTAAGCAAAGGGATCATCGTCAAGGGAGTAGTCACTGCTATCTTACTAGGGCTACGCCTCCTGAAATAGTAACTTGGCAAGTCTCTTCGACAACAACTATAGGTCGATCGAGACACTTGCATGACCATCAAGATTGAGAAGGTCAATCCCTGAGCACTAATTGGCTATAAGCTACTGACAGTTACTGAGTTGGATCAGTAGGCGAGGGAGTAGCCAGGCTGGGATGACCAGTTCCCACTAGATCTCGAGGAGCTCTTGGGGGTAAACTTGACTCCTAAGAGGCCAGCTCAAAAATAGCAGACTGACGAGGTGGGTCCATCCTCTTCAGCATTGCCACTACCATTACTCGAGTCTCTTTTTTAGAGCTTAGAAACCTAGAAGATGAAGCGGTTCCACCTTATCAACACCGATTTAAGTGCGAGGATCGAGGAGTTTGAGTGTCAAACCACTTAAAGGTTGGATGCCATAGAGGTAGAGCTATAGATGCTAAGAGATTAAAGATAGCCTCCACCTCCTTAACCCTTTATTTTATTTTATTTTCTTGTATATATTAGTTTAAGACACAAAATCTTTGTACTTAAAAAAATATTCATTTATAAAATTGCCATATTTTGTTCATCGCTTTTATTCTTTTGACAAAACATGGATAAAATATAAAATAAAATACATGATAAAATAAAAAAAAATGATAATGAATAATAAATAAAGAATGAAGTAAGAGAGAAAAAAAAGGGAGAAGAGAGAGAAGAGAAAGACAAAAACAAAATAAAGCAGCAGAAGATAAATAATATATAGACATGATAAAAAAATGAAAAAGAAAAAAAAAGGAGAAGAGAAGAAAAACAATAAGGAAAAGATGTAAAAAATTAGGGTTTTCAAAACCATGGCATGAATTCAAAAAATGCACTCACACACACATAGCATGCATCTATGTTGTAAATAACCTCTGATGACTAACATGTTTTACTTCATTTTTTCTACACAAGGGGCAACCTAAATTTTCTAGACAACCTCACATGTGTGTCAACATAATACTATTTACTCTTTACAGGCAACAAAGGAAGCAACTCATCAACAACAAATCCTTTCAAATTATCTTCGGGTGCAATGTCTCACAGCACTATCGGAGTTCGGGTGCAATGTCTTAGAGCACTGCTTGAACCAAATTATCTTTGGGTGCAACATCTCATAGCACTGCCCGAGTTCGGATGCAATGTCTGAGAGCATACCTGAACCAAATCATCTTTGGGTGCAATATCTCTCAGCACTGCCTGAGTTTGGGTGCAATGTCTTAGAGCACTGCCTAAACCATATCATCTTCGAGTGCAGTGTCTTACAGCACTGCCCGAGTTTAGGTGCAATGTCTTAGAGCACTATCTGAATCAAATTATCTTTAAGTACAACATCCTATAGCACTACCTAAGTTCAGGTGCAATGTCTTAAAGCACTGCCTGAACCAAATTATCTTCGGGTGTAACATCTCACAACACTACTTGAGTTCGGGTGCAATGCCTCAGAGCACTATCTAAACCAAATTATCTTTTGGTGCAATGTCTCATAATACTACCTAAGTTTAGGTGCAATGTCTTAGAGCACTTCCTAAACTAGGTCATCTCTTGGTGCAATGTCTCATAGCACTACCCAAGCCTCATTAAACTCTAGTCATAGTGAATTCTTATGAAAGGATTACCCTATAAGGTACATGTCTCTTTCTTTTCTAGACTTTAGATCACCTCACACACTCTATAGTCGCCTCCCTAAAGTTAGGGACAACTGTAGAAACTAGGTCTCTGGGGCTTTTATGTTTGGTTTGCCTAATAATGATGAAAAGGACAAAAATCCTAGGGGGTTTTTTATGTCTAAATCAAAGATCTCAAAATTTTCCTTAAAAAAAAGGTCAAAACGGCCGTTTTCGCAAAGAAAATGGCTGTTTTCACAAAATGGGCTGTTTCTATGAGGGAACAGCCGTTCTAGGGCCAAAACACCCATTTTGATCATTTTGGCCAAAACAGCCCGTTTCCTCAAGGGAAAGGCCATTGTTGGCCCAAAACGGCTATTTTGATTGCCAAAATGGCCATTTTGCTTCTCAAAATGGCCGTTTTAAGCTGAAAATGGCCATTTTAAACCTTGACAAGCATGTATAAAAGGGAAATTCATTTTTCCTTGAGGAGGTTGGCCATTTTAAGGAGAGAGAAAATTTTTAGAGAGAGAAAATACTCTAAAAAAGCAAATATACTCTTTAAACAACATTTTTTCGAGATTTTGAAGATTCAAGCATGATTTTTTTCGATCGAGTCAAGATCTTTTCTTAAGCCAAATATACTCGGCGTGTCAACTGACCCATTTTTCTACTATTTTCATTTTTCTTTCTGTATTATCCATTTACCAGTTAGATGTGATAATTTACTTGTGCAATATTTTTACATTTATGGGATAGCTCATTTTTATTTTATTTCTGTCCACCTATCTATTTTTACTTCACATACTAATATATTATTTCTATCATTTCTACTATTTTTCATCTTCTTTCTACATTCTCCATCTACCAATTAGATGTAATAATTTATTTGTGCAATATTTTTATATTTTTGTGACTGTTTATTTTTATTTTATTTCTGTCTGTCTATCTATTTTTTTTACTTTGCATACTAATATATTATTTCTATTATTGTGATGCGAGTTGTTTGATTATTTGGGATCTCACTATTATTTTTTTAGCCACCTCATTAAATCTCAGTGAAGAAATCTTTTAATGACCCTTTATTTTTTGCTATCTATTTTATTTTGCATTCTGTGTGTTTTTCTGCTGATTCCCTTTGTTGTCGCCCATTTTTTGTTAGATTGTATTTTAGGCATCCCAAAATGTAATTTTTTTCTTTTTATTTATTTGGTTAGGATGGATTTTAGGTAATTGCCATGTAATATATTTTTATTGTCGAATTATTTCCTTATATATTCCGTGAAGGATGTAATAAGTAGAAAATGGTTTTTTGCACATTGGAAAAATAATCGAAACATTTTTCTATTTGATGAATTGGCATTTTTCTAATAAAATGGGTTTTGATTTTTCTTAATAAAAGTTTCAATAATAAAAATCATTTTCTAAAATTGACATGTGAGAACCAAAGTTCTCAAATTAAATCCATCACCCGATTTTATGTATAATATTTTCAATCTCAATCCCAAATATTTCGTGAACACTGTATTAGGTAAAAAATGATTTTTGCACACTAAAAAGAAATAATAATCAAAATCATTTTATACTTAATTAATTAGTGCTTTGTTAATAAGCAAGATTCTGATTTTTTTAAAATTACAACGATAAAATTCGTTTTATAAAATTGACATGCGAGAACCAAAGTTCTCCAACCAGCCTAATTATTCGATTTTAATAAAAGTCACTACAATAAAACCCATCTTCTAAATTTGGCATGTGAGAACCAAAGTTCTCAAGACAATCAACCGCCCAATTTCATGTATGATATTTCAATTCCAAACACTTGCTTATTTTTCTGTAAATATATTTTGTAATTCCTCATATCTGAATACGTGATTTACTTTAACTGTACAAAGCTACTTGAGAAAAAGAATAATATTATAAATTCAAACAAAATTTTTGTATTAACTTGGGCTATAAATAAGAGTAAGGTTCTGAACCACTCTAGTTTTAGCCTTACAAGGTATTTTCCAGACTTTGGTCGGGTGGCGACTCCTACCTTATGGTGCCCAACTCACTCCTCCTAGGCTAATCAAATAGGAGTGGCCTAAGATTCCTCTAGCTTCCTTCTCATCTTTTGAGACTTGAGGAGTGAGGCTTAGGTCGAGTCTTTGGCTATTTCGATTTGATCTGCGTAAGGAAAATTAAGGGATGTGAACAACCCTAACTAACACTAGACTACTCTCCTTTAGTCTATCTCTAACCCCTACTTTAGGTTACAACATTAGGTATCTATGCTTGAGCACTCTCTATCTATCCCTAAGGACATTTTCTTACTGTAGTGGTGTCTAACACCACCTTAGAGACATTCTTCTCACTTGCCTCCTCTGTACTTCTCCTAGTGACTGTTTTTAACAAGAACCACACATAGGTGGTCCACTCCTAATACCCTCTTTGGTATTGGGATCTGGACTGAAACTATGTCTGTAACTGACCCTCTCTCCTTATCTTACCAATTTAGTACTGCACTGGGCTGTCCCATAGTGCTTTACCTCTTTCTCTAAAAGAGGTCTCTTCTTGCTAATACCATTTCTTCCTATTATATGTAACTAGTACTAATACTACCAAATCCCTCTTTTTGAGGTTTATCTATTTGTATCTTTAATTTTACCTTTAGTCCTATAAGGAATCCCTTATATTCTATATATATGTCATTAAAGATAATTCCCTTAACAGACTTTGGAAATTTAGTAGGATCCTTTCATGTACTGCTTCTCACAGTACCAAGAAAGGGTTTCTCTTGCCTGCTATCAGTTAGTCACTCCTGACTTTGGCAACTAAGCAGCATAACTGGGTTCAAATGCTAATACATAGCATGTTCTCTATATAACTATAATTAACAAACCAATTGGTTCCATAGCCCCTCATTCGGACAACTAGACCAGTCATCTCTGTACTATATAAGGCTTTCCTTTTTTAGCCTTGCACAGTATAACAATTTAGAGGAATTAAAACTAACTCTTTGATATCCATGTACTCTTCTACTAAGGAACCTTGAACCTTTGCTCTGATACCACCAAATGTGACACCCCCTATTGGATTCCCAAAGAAACCTAATAAGCAGCGCACTTCGCGTCAAGTCACCCATCTTAAAATTTCTCCCATGGTCATTCATTTAACTTCTACTAATTTCACACTAAATCCTTCTAACTAACTCCAAAATCACTTTAGTCAATTCTTATAATCCATTTAGGCTGGAATCAATCCGGTTTAGCTATTACCGAGGAAAACTAACATCCCTCAGGTATTACCTAAAAATTTGGCAGCATAACGGCTCTCGGGTCCTAATCTAAAATTTTAGTAAGCATGTTTAACACTTCTATAAGCAATTCACAACACTTGGACCTCATCTGGTCCCCTATTCTTAGCTTAACATCAGCCTAAGCACACATCAAACTTAGGCCTTAGGCCATAGATAAACATGCATACATATAGAGCCTTAGGTTCACATCAATATCAACATTACATATAATCATACATTCACCAAAGAATATATATGGATACTTTATTTACACTAGTAGGTTATATTCACTTAATTACATTACATTTCCAATGCTTAAATACATTTTCCTACCCATTTCCCACCTAAGTACACGGATATAATAATTGTACAAAAATTTCTTCTATTGTCTTCAATTGTAACCTCTAACCACTACCAACATGCTTTACAAGGCAAGTCCCGCTATTGTGTACCTGCGCACTAAAATCAGTACACTGAGTATACAAGATACTCAGTGGTGAACTTAAAGCAATTTAATCATGGCATTTATATCAATAGCTTACTTGTATAGTTGAGAAAATGATTTTACTTTTTTTAAATAAATTAGTTGCTCACTAGGGTGCCAAATTATTGAAATAACCCTAGGGTATTTATCTGGTCTGAAATAGTATTATTGACTTAGCTAAATCATTTAAAGCAAGTATTATTATTTTTAGTAGGTATACTTTACAAAAATCCCTTTAATTATATCCCTAATGAAAAATGATGAAAATGCCTTTTATCTCCTTATAGTATTTATGTGTCTTGAAGTATTCTTCTTGACTCATATATATTATTTATAATAATTATTTCATCCATAGCATACATGTCTGAAATCAATTAACTAATCTAGCACATCTGTGCAAAATGTCTAAAATACCTTTTTAGCCTCCTTTTTATAAGAACTCAAAAAATATTATTCAATTATGCTTAATTCTTATAATTATAATCACTCTAATTATTTACTTAATTTAATTCACTAGCTTGACTAGGAAGATGACACTTAAAGACATTGGATCTAGAGGGAAAATAGACTAGTGCAATAGTCCCCATTCTAGACCTATGCCGTTGCATCGGCATGTGTACCATAATAGAGATCAGCCGTAGCCTCCCTAAACATAATAAAAGTAACTGTGTGACATAATGGAGATCAGCCCGTAGGCCTTGCCAGCCATAAATCATCTTTAATAACTAGGTGACATAATGGAGATTAGTCTATAGACCTCTCTAGCCATTAATGAATACAATTAATAACTAGGTGACATAATGGAGTTCAGTCCGTAGACCTCTTTAGCCACTGGTGAACTAGCAACTGCAAAACCCCAAGTTGACCAATCAATCCATCCAGTGGGTGTCTAACTAATGGGCCATGTAGCTCAATTTAACTTCATTTATTGACCAAAAATATTCTTATAATATTTAGGTTTCAAAAATAGACATATAAAATTTTTATTTAGACTGGTATAGGCACTTTTTAGCTCTACTGGGTAAAATTCCATCATAAAAATTTAGTATGGTATGATAAAAAATCAAAGTGTCTTATGTTCTTATTTATCATGGCATTTCCACTTGAAAAGTTAATACTTTCTGGTCCATTGACAATTTTGGTTAAGGTACTAGTCAACTGGACAATTATAAGTTATTTTGACCACTTTTGGAAGTCAGTTTTAGGGACTATTTTAAGTCCAATTTTAACTTAATTTTCACTATTTTATTAGATGCTTTTATGGGCACAAGGCTAACTGTAACTGGGCCAAGTCCATAGCCAAAATCTAGGCACAAATGCCATTTATAACTGGGCTAATTCCATAGCTAAAACTTAGGCACAAAAGCCATACATGCATATGTTTCAACTCTAGCATTAAGGGCATAAGTAAAGGTTAAGTTTCCATAGTGCATTTCAAGCCATTTTTAACCACTATTCTAGGCCATTACCATACATTTTAATTACATGTCTTTTTAATCATTCAAAGGTATATTTTTAAGTGTACTTCAAATGATACTAGGCCACACACACTATTCACTTTAGGGCCATTACAATACATTTTCCATAAGCTTAATTACATGCCGTTCTAAAGACACATTCTCAAGATATAACATATCAAATGTGTGATCTAATTTACATAGTCATTATAAGCTAATGCCATTACCAAAATAGTGTACATGTTAGACACTTCAATAAGCTACCTTTTAAGCCACGTCACTAGTACATGCTCTCGGATTATTCAAGAAGATTAGGCATTTTTCATTTATCATTCTAGTATTCGTTAATATTCATATGCACTTATATGCCATAACACAATTATACCCAATTTCAAGCAATTCTCATAAGGCACTTGCCATCATCACAAAATTCACTAAGAATGGTTCTCGAGTACCAACATCAATGGCATGTTTCACCATTATTTCTCAACCAAATGGCCATAAAATTCATCCTAACATGTCACACCATACTGAATTTACATTCTAGCTTAAGTATAACCAAGACAAGCA
The DNA here is from genome assembly GCA_948208565.1 of Hura crepitans. Classification (NCBI taxonomy): domain Eukaryota; kingdom Viridiplantae; phylum Streptophyta; class Magnoliopsida; order Malpighiales; family Euphorbiaceae; genus Hura; species Hura crepitans. The sequence continues at coordinate 12,877 of CANXYI011810377.1, forward strand.
TCCATACCCTTCAAATTCAGCAAGGGAACAAAACTAACTTTGCAAAGTCCTTGAGATATAGTTCCTAACTCACAAAGTCTCCACTTAATCAACACTTCTAAAGAGAAATTGAAACCTAAACTTAACCATCTAGCCATCCAAATCCCAAGTTCACTAGCTTAGGCACCTAAACACGTGAAGAAAAGGCTAAAAGTCCACTTACACGTCACTTTAAAGGTGTCATTCCCATCCAAGCCTATGCTGCTAGCCTATTTCCAACCACCATAGTACTTTTCTTCCTCCTTCATGGCCTATAAATGCTATCTAATGGCCAACAATGCCTTATACACATACACATACATGCCTTAGGTACATCCTAGCATCAATTGACAGCCAAAAATTCAAAGAGAAAGGGAAAGAATCACTCAAACTCACCTTACACAAACTATTTTGGACTGCTCTAAACTAGTCACTTTACACAAATTTTATCTCTCTAGTGGGACCTTCTTTTGGCCTGATTCTTATTCCTCATGGTTCCTAACATCCAGGAGAATTTTTGGAGACTAGAATCATCCCATTTGGTTGTCGAAGGAGAAAGATATGGCCTGAGGAAGGGGAGATTGGCATCGGCAATCTGGGTAGAAGAGAAGAAAGAAATCTCTTTTATGTGAGTGGAAAAATCCACTTGGCAAGCTTCCCATGCCATTTGTCAACTTGCATCCCCACTTGGCATGAAGTGGGCCCACTTTGACATGTCAAAGGTGGTCTCAATTATTCTCGAACTATCTCGATTTTTTGACAAACTTTGAAAATTAATAAAAATTCACTCAGACCTTAGAAAATTACACCATTTATTTTAAAATTCCTCTTTTAATCCCCTCTACTTACTCATTAATTTTTAAGGCCAAATCCCACCGATAGGATAGTTTTTAGATCACCTCAATTTAAGTGCCAACTTAAAAAATTTTGAGAATTTGCAAACGTCCTCTAAATTTAAAAATTCCTTCACCATTGGACTTAGTGTAATTTTTAAGCTTTAAGGTCCACTATTTTTGAGCCTGTCTAAGTGCATTTTGAGTCTGTCTCAGCCCAAAAAATTTTTATTGGATCAATGGATAGCTTTCAGTTAGAAATGAATTATTGGTTTTCTAAATTTTTAAATTTTGCCTTTTTCATCATTTTAAAGCTCCTTGAAGTTTCATGACCTATGTCACTGCCTCGGTCCATGTGTAAGTGACCCGACACCCCAAGTGCAGCTCTTGGAACCTACAGGACTATTCACAGAGCCTCAAGACATAGGCGTTATATGACATCTACTATCCCACTCAAACTTCACATCCTTCCTTAAAATATGTGTCATAAGGCCTACTATCAAGGAATACTCCTTGACAAACCTTTTGTAATATCCAGCCCTTTTGTAATATCCAGCCAAACCCAAGAAACTCCTAATCTCAGTCGTATTCCTAGGTGGCTTCCACTCCATCACAACTTAAATCCTATTAGGGTCAACCTTTATGCCTTCTACCGATGTTATATGCCCCAAAAATGATGCTTCCTTTAGCCAAAACTCACACTTGTTGAGCTTAACATAGAGCTTCTCATCTCTTAAGATCTATAAAACTATCTATAGATACTTCTTATGCTCTTCTCAGTTCTTAGAATACACAAGGATATCATTAATGAAAACTACCACAAATTGATCTAGGAATGGCCTGAAGATCTAGTTTATAAGATCTATGAATGTTGTTAGCACATTAGTCAGCCCAAAAGGCATTAGTAGGAACTCATAGTGACCATATCTAGTCCTAAAAGCCATCTTGTGTATATCCTCCTCTTTTACCCTCAACTAATAATACCCGAATCTAAGATCAATCTTAAAAAAGACACCTACCCCTCTAAGTTGATAAAAAAGATCATCAATCTGCAGTAAAGGATACTTGTTCTTGATAGTGACTTTGTTCAACTACCTGTAATCCACACAAAATCTTAATGAACCATCCTTCTTCTTGACAAACAGAATCGATGTTCCTTATGGTAAAACACTCAGCCTAACGAACGCTTTGTCAAGAAGCTCTTGCAATTATATCTTCAACTCTTTTAGATCTACAAGAGCCATCCTTTATGGAGCTATGGAAACTAGCATTGTGCCTGGCATCACCTCAATGCTAAACTCTAACTCTCGCTTTGGTGGCAAACTAAGTAACTCATCTGGAAAAAAATGCTCAAACTCAGCCACAATAGGATTTTGACTTGCTTCTGATACTTTCCTTTCGGTGTTAACCATATATGCAAGATAGGCTTGACAACCTTTCTATATAATCCTTCTAGCCACAACTGTTGATTCTATATTAGCAATGTAATCCAATCTACTGATACTATATTAGCAATGTAATCTGATCTTTCACCCATCACTACCACTTCTAATCCATCACGGGCTTGTAACATGATCCTTTTCTTTTTGCAATCCATGATGGCATGATACTTAGACAACCAGTCCATGGCTAAAATAAGATCAAACTCATCGAACGGCAATTCAATGAGATCTACTAAGAAAACATGTCCTTGTACTGATAAAGGATAGTCTTTGAACATTTTATTCATAATGATATGATGTCTAATTCGATTGCTAACCATCATATCAAAACCAAGGTCATCTGACACTAAACCCTAATTTATAACCCGTGTTGTGTAGATATAAGAATGTATGGACCCTAGGTTTATTAGTGCTAAAGTAAGTAAATGAAAGATATGAAATGTGCCCGTTATAAGATCTATGGCATCTACCTCCTCTCTAGCTTGAATGGCATACTGCCTATCTAGAGCTTTACTCTCTAACTTGTCCTTTTGACTTGCCCCAGCTCTGCTCTTAGCATCTCTCTTGTCTTGCTTTTGCAAAGAATCATACTATCTCACTAGGCAATCTCTTCAAAAATGGTCTTTAGAGCCACAACCCTAGCATACTCCCATCATGGTCTTCCAACAAACACAAAAATGTTTCTTGTGCAAGTCTAACAATCTAGTATTAGAACACTGCCAACAATAGATCTAAGAGTACTTGGGATCTAAGTCAATGAGATCAATCTGACTTCTTGTCTTGATGATGCCTGGACTGACTCCCTTTCTATCTCTTATCAACTATATGACTAAAACTACCATGTCCTTAGTCAAAGGACCTCTTCTTGAAGCTATCTCTCTTTTACTTCAATTGATTCACCATCTCAGTGGTATGACAAACTACTATCAAGTTTGAAAAGTCCCTAATCTATATCAGAGCAACTTATTACATCACATCCAGATTTAACCCTTCTCAAACTTCTTGCAAAAGTCTTCTTCTATAGCCACCACTGCCTTAGCATATCTGCTCAAGTGAGCAAACTCCTTCTCATACTCAGATATGGTCCTATGCTTCTACCTTAGATCCATAAACTCTTGATACTTCTATTCTAAGTAATGCTCTGTTATATACTTCTTCTTAAATTCCTTTATAAAGAACTCCTAAGATAGATCGTCTGCTACCTTATGCTTTGTAATGGCCTCCCACCACTTCAAAGCTTCCTCTGATAGCATAGAAGTAATGCATGCAGTATACTCCTCCTGAGGACACTTTAACTATTGCATAATCTTGAGCATCTGATCTGACTAGTACTCAGCTCTACTTGACTCATCTAGCTATTCACCTTTGAAGAACTCAGCCCCATTTTTTAGCGATCTCTCTATGTAGGTCTTTTAGAAACCCTACTACTCTTGAGGTATTAGAGGTAAAGCTACTTGTACCGTAGCAACTATAGTTGCAGCAGCCAACGTTGCTTGTCAGACGAACTCCAACATAATCTCTAGCCAAGCTGACTGACCCTACTATCTAAGTGCAGCATGTCCTGCATCACTAGAGGTCACACGCTTTGGCTGTGCCCTTCCTTGTGTAACAGTCATAGTAGCATGGCTCTCTACTTCTTCTTCCTTTCTTTGAGTTATACTATGGCTCTTCTCTATGTCTGTAGATAACAAGAACAATTTAAGAGCCTCATATGTAATAGTATTATAATGTAAATATACTACAGTGCTCTTGTGTAACCCATAGGAATACAGAAAAAGCCTAAATCGGAGCTCTGATACCACTAAGTGTAGCACCCTCTACCTCATCCGTTCACCGAGCCCAAATAAAGAGTGCCACCACATACCGATATCTAATTCTGCATTCACAATTAATTAAAAACTTTTTATTAAATAAATAATAAACTAACTTCTTAACTTATAAAGTTATAAAAACATTGAAAATTATTTGGCATGCATATTGAGGTAAAAATTAGGTTTATCATGTCAAAAATTTGGCAGCATAACGGCTGTACCAGGACAGTTCCCAAATTTTTACCTGCTTAAAAACACTTCTATAAAAGCATACAACACTTCTCCATCTCATATAGGTCCTCTTAACCCTCTAAACTCTTAAAAAACATAGAGCCTTAGGCTCAACTCAATCAACATTCTCACATGCAATATCACAATTTTTCACACAATCATATGAGAAACATAAAGCTTTTACAATATTACAACTTTAGTTACAAAAACAACCCAAGTTACAAATTAGGCCCAATCCCTCTGAAATCACAACAGCACATTACTACTATTACATTTACATCATTATGCTATTACAAAATGATTAAAAATACCCATATAAGGGCTATCTTCAAAAGTCTCTTGTGGTGCAGAAGCTTTAGCTCTAATCTGCTGCTCTGTTACCTACGCATCACAAACAGGCAATGCTCTAAGCTTTTGCTTAGTGGTGTAATCTCTTTAACTAGATATAGCTATTTTAAGCATACATTTATGCAATATGTGTCAAGTGAGTGATATTGAACCATACACATGCACACTTTATGATAACAACATAATTATGCAACATGGCATATACTTGTCTTTAAAAACACGAAAACCACATTAGGTCCATACTCTCCGCATAATCACTTTCATCATGAATAAAGATTAATTATATGCATAAAATATTCATATATTAGTCATAAACATACACCTACTACATATCACATGGTAACGAGCATCAGACATGCATTATGATTCATAATCACACAAATGCATCATTTTCGCATATTCGGGTCTCAAAACCCTATATGTATTGAGCCATCAACATTACGAGTATAAAACTCAACATTTTACCACATACATCAAATAACTAGGTTTAACCTGACATTATACCAAAAATATATATATCACACATAATGCATCATTTAAAAAGGCATGCATCATTACTTTGCACTTAATCATGCTATAACCATAATTAACCTTATTATTTTAATTTCTTGTTTAATTTATGCCTATACTAAAGAGACAACTATCCAAGGTTGGATAGTAGATAACAGGCTACCTGAAGGCACTAGTACCTGTGGATACAAAATGCATCAACCCAAAGGTTTGCACATATGTAGTGCTATACAGTGGCCCGAAGCCTGGTGCTTGTTGACACAAAAATACGCATCATAACCTAAAGGCCTACTACCCAAAGGTAAACATTATGGTTGTTAATCCTAGTTGACTGATCAACTTATCCATACTAGGTTGTCTAACTATATAGGCATCATTAAGCTGGTCGATTATTTCATTTTAAGTCATTTTTAACACATAACAAAATTATTGTCATTTCATGCATACACACATCCCAATGGCCATTTTTGCACCTCAGTGAGGGCTAAACATCATGCTAAGTAACATGCATTAACAAAAACATAACATTGCCAAAAATAGGCTCATATGGGTTCAAAACACCGATTAGGCACATCGCCTAGGTGTAAAAGCTAGAAAAGTCATTCGAAAAATAAACACGCATGTTTATCATTGTTTTTCTAATTAACTTGCATAATAGTGTCAAATGCATCATGGTTATGAATAACTATCACATTTCGCTTATCAAGTCATTTTATATACATTTTTGGTATATAGCGACATACATGTATTATTTGCCTACATATGCGTCACTAAGCCATATAGCATGCAAATTACCATTTGGCCATCACTAAGCATAGACACACATTTTATTCATGATAAATGTACATTTAAAAAGACATTATGGCATAAAACACAATATTTGAGTCATTTATGTATATAACTCACAATTATGCATATAAAGGCTTATGCTAATGAGTTTCAGCCTCCACTTACCCAAGATCTCTAAAACACACATACATATGCATATACAACACTATGTCATGTTTAGATGCTCAATATCACATCCGCATACTTTCAGCCAGTTACACATAGTCATATAACATTAATATCGTAAAATGACTTTATACAGTCCTATGATCACATAATGCATTTTTTAGTTATTATTACCATAAGAATGCATTATTCATGCATAATCCATTTTAAACCATCACATTACATGTATTTATCATACATTGATGCCATTCATGCCCAATTATGCATTAAATGCTCATTATATCATTAAATGCCAATTATGTCAAAATACACATAATAAGTTCATAGGCATTTTCATCCAATTAATATGATTACACTTACCAAAATAAGTCGCATGGGATGCCCAAAGCCGGCCTAAGCCTTCTCCTTACCTCAAGAGGCTCGGGTCGATGCCTTACCTATGAATTCAAAAGGGTACAAACTTTAATAAATAATATAAAATAATTCTTATGTCAAAAAAATATTTCGAGCCTAGATATATCTTCTACAACACCCTAAGAACACGTAAAAAATAAAATTTGTAGAAAAGAAAATTGAAGAGAGAGAAAGTTACTATTCACCTCAAAATTCTTCTCGATTTTTCTCTCTAAATACTCTGTCGATCTCTACAATTTTGGTGTCCATGGACTCGTCTCGGGGCACTTATCATTTCAGGTATAATTTTTCAGTGTGGATCCCTCTATGGAAGAAAAAATCAAAGGAAGAGATGGAGAGAGGGAGTGGATGGTATTTTGAAGAAGAGAGGGGTAGAGAAGGTGTGTTATGGTGTGTTAGAAAGAATTTAGAAATTCCCCTTTTATGCTTTCCCAAAAATTATTTTTCCTTCGTTCACAAAATTATTGTAATCGATTGAAATATCAGTTTTGCCCTATTCCTATCCCCAAAATTAGATAAATCCAAGCACTAAATTCTCTTAAAATCTCGAGCCCAAACTATGACAAAAATTCAAAAAATTAATGCATTTTATGTCTAAAAAATTTAGTTAAAATACTTCTCGGTCTCATAAAATTCTAATTCCAAAGCCAATGGACTATTCGGAATATTTGAGTGTCAAGTTGTAATATTTTCAGATTATTTTGTGAAAATTTTTATTTTATTTGCGGCTCAGTTGTGCTTATGGCACTATTTACACGACACTGTTGTAAAATCTTATTTAACATTTTAACCATCCGAATGACTTTGGATTGGCTTCAAACTTTGCCTAAAATTATCTTATAATTAATACTACCCATCTGTACATTTAGTGTGACTCGAGTTTCGGGAAGCACTATTCGCCCTGAGAAGTACTATTCACGAGAGTCGAGATTTTCAGGTTGTTACACAATGTTACATTTCCATCATCATACTTCATCATTATTTTTATCATAATTCTTTCATTTTAAATAAAACTTATAAGTACTAAAATTTCATATACCTCATTATATGCCATATAATAAATTTTACTTCACACTTAGTATACATTTTTCTTTACCAATTTTTTTTTTATCATACATTACATACACTAATCTTTATCATAATACCATACATGACCATAACCATGAATTATGCCATAACTATACATATATTTTCGCATGTCATGTCCTATTCATGTTACACATATCATTGCCATCATAACAAATCATGGTTAACATCATAATATATCATGTAGATACATTAAACACACATGCACATGCCAAGACATACATGTCATGCATATGACCATACATATATCATGTATATTCACATACTTTTCACATCTAAAATGCATTTATATTATCATTATCACATCTAATTTACATCATAGCATGCATATTACATCAAATCAAGCACACACATACATAAACCAAAACTTTTATACACATGTCCATGCATGTACACATACAAACACATGTTGGCATGCATCTATTCTATTATACCACATACCTAGGGTATCTCTATAACCTTTTCCACCTTCTTAAGCCCTTGTTTACCTTTGTTCTTCAAAATCTCTCCTTGAACCTACATTATGGAACTCTAACTTTAAAAATTCATATAAAATCATAAGAAACTCTGAATGGAAATTTATAAACAAGAAAATTCTTAGAATTTCAAGGACTACATGAACCTAAATAAAAACTAGAAAAAAAAGCACTTACATTAAAAAATGGCACTATTCACCCTCATACACAAATCTTCTAAATTAAGATTTTTAGGTGATTTTAAGGCTACAATTGAACTCTAAAGATCATGGAGGTTTAATTTCATATGAGATATGTAAGAATTAGTGGTGTTTTGGTATGGGTTTAAAGCAAAAATGGAAGGGGAGAGCTTTAAGAATGGCGTCAGCTAGGGCTTTCTTTTTTGGGGTAGAAGATGGCTTTTCTCACACATGAAAAATGGTGTACTCATGTGAGAGACTTTTATATATTAGTGGTGGATGTGTTAGATCACGCCATATGGCAATCTAACGGTCCAGAAAATTCATATTTCAACTTAAACTTTGGGAAATTTTAAGAATTATATTAGACTTCTAAAATAGTCACTTTTTATTTTAAAATCCTCGATTGGGCCCATTTATGGCCTCACAAAATTTGAAGTCCAAACTCGAATGGCAAGTGGGTGTATTATTCGCTCGCTATAACAAAAAATTCTAAAAAAATATCAAACGATCTCAGAAAATTAAAGTTTCTTCACCAAAAAACTCAATGGAATTTATGACCTTCAGAGTGTGATATTTTTAGGTTTGTCTAGGCACATCTCGAATCATTCCCGATACAACCTCATTTTAAGTTACTATTCACTAATTTACTGCTAGAAATGAGTTATTGATTCTGCTAAAATTTTAAATTAATCTATTTTTGTAATTTTTTGGCTCGTTAAAGTTTTATGACTAGTACACACCTTTATTGGTCTTACAAAGTTATCCTGGTTTCCTAGAAACATTATTCAAGCCTCAAAGGTACTATTCATGAAACCTTGATCTACGGGTATTACAAGTAATAAAAGAATAATTAAAGTGAATTATTGCAATAAAAATAGCAATTTAATTGGCTCGAGAAGAGAAGAAAAATTAGGAAAAAATGATAAATGGTGTATTTTTGAGGGAGGGTATAAATAAGCTAATTTAACCCATAAGTCAAAAGCACTATTCACCCCTCTCTCTCTTCCAACTAGCCGACATCTTCTCCCTCTCTTCCTCTCCATTTTCTTTCTTCATTCCTCCCCTTAGAGCCATAATCACCATATAAAAATTGAATCGTAGAGCCTCCATGCCCTAAAAGTTATCTAAGAAATGAAAATTTCTAAAATAGGTGCTTAGTTTTCATGATTTTACCACCTTGTGAACAGTAACCATGAAATTTTATGTAAGATTTTCTTACTTCCATTATTTTTCCTTGATATTAGAGGTTCCCAAGGGTTGATAAATGGCCTTAGATTAATTTTTAGAGCTATGGTTGATTTATTGTTGATTTTTGAAGTTTTCCCGATTTATGTTAGGAAATTTAGAAGCGAATTGGACAAAGGCAAAGCCAAGGTGTATACAGATCTCTGAAAACCCCTTCGATTATCTCGTTATGTGTAATCAAAATAATATGAGTATTTTCATTTAAAATCCTTAAATTTTCATAATATGCCTAAAATGCATTTAATGCCTAAATAGGAGTATGACCATTAATAACATGCATTAATTGTGTGCTATGACATGTGATTAATGCATTAAGATGATTTGAATAATTGGAAGGCCATGAAATTAAGTGAAAGTATTACATGTTCTATGTGTGCTATTGAGGGCTTAATGTGTAACATAATAGGGTATAAATAGCTATATTGAAAAGTTATAGCTATATGAACAAAAAAATGTGATTAATTTGCTTTTTTGGAATGGTTATGAATGTGTGAAAGTAAGAGGAGGCCTTAGGAATTCTAAATGCCCTTATGTGACATAAGATAGGTGTAGGTGACTCACGGCCTCTAGGTTTTCATTCATTTCTTAGATTGGATCTTTCTTATCATACTTAGGTGGTGGAACTTTATTATAGCTAAGCTTAACAAATGGTACTTCTTTATCTAAAAGCTAGTCATGATCTACCTCTTTCTTGTTATTGTCACTAGTAAAAGTTTGACCTCTATCTTGCTGGGCTTATTTACTTAATAGTGCTTTGGTTATGGTAGCCATCATCCTTTTCTCCATATCTCGAAGAGTCTTATTTAGCAAGGTCTTTGTCACTAGTTCATCTTTAGCATGATTACTCTTTTTGTTGATTATAGATAGATCAATAGTGGCTATAAAACAAAGGGTTAGTGATAATGCCTGAATTATCTAATATGTTACATGATATGTAATGTGTGCATGAATGATCTAAATGGTGTAAATATATGGATACATGGTATGAATAGTTACATGATGTATGAATAAGAAGTTAATGATCCTTTACAAGATGATAGCCTTTGATATGCAATATGTGCTAGTGTGAAGTGTGCCTAATGCGAGTGTTTGGATGAAAATGTAAACGTTTATGAGATATATATAGTATTCAAAGTTTAAGTCATCTAGTAGGTATAGTGTTATGTATGTGCATTGAAACATGAGATACACATGGTACATAGAAAATAAGAAGGATGTAAAGTTTATGTTATGTAGCAGATATAATGTAATATTATGCATGTGTATACAAGAAGGATACATTTTAAATGTACAAGGACAACCACAAGTGATAGACCTTCCAACCTTATTATTCGCACACATATAGTCTTAGTCATTCTTTCTAGATGGGCTTACTTAAGCATCATCGAGGGATGCATAGGTTTAAATATAGGCTTAATTAAGACTAATGACCTCTTGTATTTAAAGTGCATGTAAAGAAAATGGCCTATAACATTTAAGTCTTATTTAAGGTGAAGTTAGGTTGGGCCCATTCTAGGTAAAAGGCCTAATGGGCTTAGCCCCACTTTAAGTAAGGTTAAAATGTGATAGGACCACATAGCAATCATAATGTAATCACAAAATCTTAGGGTCATGCAACCTAGGGAAAGTTGCTAAGCTTAACTATATGGGCTCATGGTTTGGTCAAAAAGTGCTTATGGCTTCCATAAGTGGAAGTCCCTTATAAT
>CANXYI011810518.1:0-17212 GCA_948208565.1 Hura crepitans
TTCAGGCACATCCCGGGTCATTCCCGATCCGACTCCATTTGAGCCTACAACCTACTAGGTTACAGCCTAAAATAATTTACTGGTTCTGCTAAATCTTTAAATTAAGTCAATTTCATCATTTTATGGCCCCTCGAAGTTTCATGATCAGTACCCTTATCTCGAGCCTCGTGAAGGTGATCTGGCACTCTGAGAACACTTTTCGATCTTAGTGGTACTGTTCACGGAGCCTCAACTTACGAGTGTTACACATATACTATTTTTAAATAGGAAATTCTTTGTTTAACTTTATTATATTTTGTGTGTAATTGAATATGATTATGTTTATTACATGTTTTATTTATTCTTGATATTTTTTTGTTGATATTTCAAATTAATCTAACAACCCAAAATTCATTATTGTGATGATGCCTTATAGACTATAGCATATTTAAATCCAATGTATCATGTTAGAAAGTTTTTCCTATTTTCTCCGCATCAATAATTATGTCAATATATGGGTTAACAAACTCAATTTTGTGAAGGAATAATGACCTCTATTCAGCAATCCAGAAGGCCTATAATATAAATGAACAAAATAGAGTAGTTTTCTTATGCCTTTTTTATTCTTTTGTTGTCATTGTTTTTTAACATTTTATTGGGTTAATTATGCTTAATTTATTTGAGTATTTTATGGAATAAACTTGCAAATATATTTAGGAGTTCATTTGATATAATAATTATCTATCTACTTAGATAATTATTTGAGTTCATTTTATGGAATAAACTTGCAAATATATTTATTTGAGTTCATTTTATGGAATAAACTTGCAAATATATTTAGGAGTTCATGTTTCTAGTGTTCATTTGATATAATAATTATCTATCTACTTTTCATGTTCCCATTGTTCATCTGGTATAATAATTATCTATGCTATTTGAAATTTTAATTTTAGGCAATAAAAAAATTTTTAGCTGTCTACATTGTTGTTGCTACTTATTATGTTTCTTGATATATATTATTTTCTCGGCCCGTACTGCAATTTATTGACTAATATCTTATTGGTATCTTTAGAAATGTGTAATGAGCTTATATATATTATTTAAGTATTTGGTACTATCTACACTCAATTTGAAGTTCTTTGATTGGTGCTCTAGTAGGATGTATGCATTGCAACAATTTTGAAAAAACATAGTATGTAAGATATAACAAGTATACAAAAGAAGGTAATTTTTTTGAAGAAAATAATAGCATTAAACCAAATCAATAATACAATTTGGAACATCAAAAAATAAATGGAAACCATCAAATTGAGAAGAGTATTTTGCAATGACATGAGCCTTGTGATTACTTAATCTTTTAACCTAGTGAAACACATTTCTTATTATAGTAAGAATCTCTTTGCACTACATTGTAACACAATCAAATCCGAAAAGTCTTGTTCCTCTAACTATGTTGCAAGGAAAACAACTTGGACATGGGTAAAAATAGTTCTTAGCTCAGGCAAATTTGGAGCGATCCATCTAAAAGCATTCCTGACTACTATACTTTCAATAGTAGATGGCAACATCAACCTTGTAATGGCTAAAGTAAAAGCTACCATAAATTGACCATTCGTTTCATGGATAATGCACCTTGTTCCACAATGAACCTCAACCTAAAAAATCATTGCATCTACCCAACAGTTCTAGGTACCGGCATAATCATTTATCCCTTTATTTTAGGTCTAGCTAACTTGAAAACAAGGAACTCTTAAAGGCTTTTTAGCCTTAACTTGTCTCCACTTTGACAACAAATTCAAAGCACTGTCCACCATAACCCTAGTGGGCACCTCAACATTATTCTAAACTAGTTCATTCCATGTGCACCAAATCTTCCAACTTATAATACAAAAAGCCTCCAAAACATATATTGTTAGTAATTTTTGTTTGAAAATTATCGTACATAAAGTATAAATTGCACAAATTAAAAATTCTAATACAAATCAAAATCTTATGTATTGATTATATTTCTAAAGGTGTTTTTGGCTTGACAAATGTCAGGGTGGATAGATAGAAAAATTAAAAGAGAATAAAGTTTACCCATTTATTAATAAAGATAAAAGGGTTGAAAGAATGATATCACTAAATTTTGTAGATGTTCTTTTTCTTATCTGATGCTCTGTTTATGCAGTGTGGTTAGAATAATAGGATAAAATAATATGATACATTCTTACACTTAGTGGGTTAATAAGATTAATGGCAAAGGAATATTAGGACAAAGAAGGAGAAACAAACTAGTTTATGAAATTCACATTAAAATATAAAGCAAAATAAGAAAAAAATTTTCTCAAAGAATTGAGAACCACTGTTTTATTGCCATAGGGAGTATAGAGTTTCTTCCTTTTTTTCCCCGTATACTTATTAGTTTGTCGTTATCCACCCCTAGATGAATATGAGAGTGGTAATAAAGATAGAATGAGAAAAGTGAGAGTGTTACAGATGTAATTAGCTGTACAAATTTATTAACTTGTTTATCTAGCATGATTATAGGAGCCAATTGGTAGGATAATTTGTAGATATTTTCCATATACCATGTCTTGTATTTTGTATAAAACCTTTAATTTCATTGAGTAATATCATTAGAAAATCTTCTCTATTGTGCTCTTTTACATGGCATCAGAGCCTTTTAGGCTTATTCGCTGGTTTCTAGATTTTTTAGGCAATCATGTTACTATTCCTCAGTAACTGTTTCCATTGAATCATCTTTTCTAGTGACTTTCTTTCTTCACCGCTGGTTAGAAAAGAAGCACGACTCTCTGATCGGTCTTTCCCGAAATTTTGATGACTGGATTCTTAGTGAGTGAGCTTCGTCTCTTGGTTTCTTTTTCTCTTTTCAATGCTCGAGGGAACGTGTAGAACCTGTTCACTCTTCGATCAATTTCTCCAGGGTACTTGGTTGTTTCTGGCTAGATTGCAAAATCAGGCTTTTGTTCCTATGCCATTTGAAGGTGGTTTTCCCTTTTAGTAATTTCTGACTTTTTCTTTAGGTCAATCTTGCTATTTTTTTTTTGGTTTTCTACTCTATCAAGGTTTTATTCCTCTTTTATCCTTTTATTTTGTGTGTTAGAGTATTTGAGGAGTTTGGGTATTGGTCTTGTGATTGCATTAGTTTTATTTATGATTGGGTGTTATAGAGGAAAAGGAAATTGTTAGTGAGATTGTTCCCATATCTAAGATCACTTAACATAAATTAAATGGAACCAATTATATTGAATGGAGTAAAACTATTAAACTCTATCTGCTTAGTATAGATAAAAATGATCATTTAACTGATGACCCACTTACTAATAAAGCCAAACAAGCATGGTTAAGGGATAATGCATTAATCTTTTAAATTAGAAACACAATTCAAAGTGATGTGTTTAGCTTGATTTCCCATTGTGAACTTGTGAAAGAATTAAGGGGTTATCTAGCCTTTTTGTATTCTGGTAAGAAGAATGAGTCCTATATATATGATGTACGGAAAGCTTCTATTGTGCTAAAAAGGAAGCTAAATCACTTACTGCTTATTTTATGGAGTTCAAAAAGACATGCAAAACTCAATATGCTCTTGCCCTTCAGTGTTGACATAAAAGAACTATAGGTTTAGAGAGAGAAAATGGTAGTTATGAGTTTTTTTGCTAGTCTTCCATCTGAATTTAACACTGCCAAAACTCAAATTCTTTCTAAGTCTAAGATTCCCTCTCTTAAAAAAGTGTTCAGAAGGGTATTACATATAGAACCTACTCCATTAAATCAGCAAAATAGTGTCTTTATTGCCAAAGATAGGGGGAGTGATACTAGGAAGAGGAATGTGAAAGGAGGAAACTGCAATAATGATGTTGTCTACTACTATTGCAATACGCTAGGTTATAGGAAGTGGTACTATTGGAAATTATAGAACTACAACCAAAGAGCCCAAACTACTAATTTTACTGCTTCTAGTTCATCTTTTGAGAAAAGTATCATTATTTCAGCAGTAGAATATGAGGCATTAAAAGGATCCTTTACTTCAGTCACTGCTGCAGTTGTTGAGATAGGTAACACATGTCTTATCTCCTCTACAAACAAATAGGTTATTAATTCTGGTACCACAAATCACATGGCAGGTAGTCCTAATGTCTTCTCTAGCTTTCAATCTCATAAAGCACCTTTACTTGTTACTATAGCTAATGGGACAACATATAACATTAAGGGATCTGGGACAGTTAAACCAATCACATTTAATGCTTTATCTTTTAGTCTATGTTTGCCTAAATTAGCCTTTAATTTAATTTCTATGAGTAAACTTACAAAAAATCTCAATTGTTATATCTCATTTTTTTTATCATTATGTTTTTTAGGATCTTATGACAAAGAAAACTTTTAGTAAAGGACATGTGTTTGATGGTCTTTATATTCTTGATGCATTGATGCCTCGTTCTATTGCATGTTCCAGTTTTACTTCTCTATTTGAAGCACATTGTCGATTGGGACATCCTTCTCTTACTATTTTGAAGAAGTTATGTCCATAGTTTCTTGATGTATCTTCATTATAATGTGAATCCTATCATTTTGCAAAAGATCACGGTAGCTTATCAAGTCCTAAAATTAATAAATGAGCTGAATTTGCTTTGAAACTTGTTCATTTAGATGTTTGGAGTTCTTGTCCTATTGTGTCTAAAATTGGGTTTAGATATTTTATTACTTTTGTGGATAACTTTTCTAGAATGACTTGGATTTATTTTATGAAGTATCATTTTGAAGTATTTACTCATTTTTCTACTTTTTGTGCTGAAGTTAAAATCCAATTTTATACTTGTGTAAAAATATGACGAAATGACAATGCTAAAGAATATATGTCAGAATCATTTTAGAATTTCATGTCTCAACATGGTAGTCTTCATCAAACCTCATGTGTTGATACACCTTCTCAAAATAGAGTTGCTAAAAGAAAGAACAAGCATGTACTTGAGACCGCTTATGCATTATTATTTCAGATGAAAGTTCCTAAGTACAATGTTATTTCCACAGCTTGTTTTTTGTTTAATAGAATGCTTTCAATAGTTTTAAATTGTGATATACCCTATAGTATTTTGTTTCCAAACAAACCAATCTGTCTAATGGACCCACGAGTATTTGGTAGTACTTGTTATGTTTGTGATGTACAACCACATATTACTAAATTGGACCTAAAAGCCCTAAAGTGTGTCTTTTTAGGATATTCTTAGCTTTAAAAGGGATATAGATATTCTCCTGAACTTCAAAAATATTTGGTCTTAAATGATGTGGCTTTCTTAGAAGATAAAGCATTTTTTTCTTCTTTGACCTCTCCTACTCATTAGAGGGAGAGAGATAATTGGCTTATTTATACTGTGACTTCTCCTACACCATCCATTGAGCCACCATTGATTGTGAGTTCTTTGACACTAGTAAGACTATGTTTGATCAAGTCTACTCTAAAAGAAAAGAGATTAATGGTGCATGTCTTACACTAGTATCTTTGTTATCTGATCCTACTCTAGATGACTCTAATCTCCCCATTGCTCTTTGTAAAGGTAAACCACAGTGTAAATCCATTTATTCCATTGCTAATTTTTCTCTTATAGTCACATGTCTCCTTTAACATGCTTTTTAATTGCTTATTTAGACTCTATCTCTATTCTAAAGATAGTTAAGGAAGCTACGAGTCACCTTAGTTGGTAAAATACAATGCTTGAGGAGATGAATGCCTTAGATATGAATCACACATGGGATTTAAAGGATTTACCTAGAGGCAAAAAGGTTGTGGGTTGTAATGGGTCTTTACAGTTAAATTTAATCTTGATGGTTCTATAGGTTGACTTAAAGCTCATTTTGTGGCTAAGGGATATGGTCAGACATATGGGGTAGACTATTTTGATACTTTATCTCTAGTGGCCAAATTGACTTCTATTCATTTTTTTATTTTTTAGTGGCTTCTATCCACTGGCCGTTACAAAAGTTGGACATCAAGAATGCTTTCCTTCATGGTGACCTTCAAGAGGAAGTCTATATAGAGCAATCACCTAGGTTTATTACTCAGGAGTATGGGAAAGTGTGCCATTTAAAGAAATCTTTGTATGGTCTAAAATAGGGCCCTCACGCTTGGTTTGGCAAGTTCAGTGAGGTGGTTTAGGAGTTTGGACTTAAGAAAAGTACTTGTGATCACTCGATTTTCTATAGATGATCTAAAGCTGGCATTATTCTTCTTGTTGTGTATGTTGATGATATCGTTATTACAAGAAGTGACTTTACAGGTATCTTGAATCTTAAGTCTTTCTTGCATACCGAATTTCACGCTAAAGACTCAGGCAAGCTAAAATACTTCTTAGGAGTAGAAGTCTTGAGAAATAAGAAGGGAATTCTTCTATCTTAGAGAAAGTATGTCTTTGATCTTCTTGTAAAAACTGAAAAATTAGGAGCTAAGCCATGTAGTACCCTCATGGTTCATAATGTGTAACCTGCAAAAGATGATGGCGATTCATTTGAAAATCTAGAAAGATATAGAAGACTAGTTGGGAAATTAAATTATCTCACTATGACCCAACTAGATATTGCTTTTGCAGTAAATATTGTCAGCCGGTTTATGTTTAGTCCTACAGTCAAACATTGGGCACCTCTAGAGCAAATTTTGTGCTATTTGAAAGGAGCTATTATATGAGGTATACTTTATAGTGATCATGGACACTCTCGCATTGAGTGTTTTGCATACGCTAATTGAGCTGGGTCTAAAAGTGATAGAAGGTCCACTATAGGTTACTGTGTCTTTGTTATAGGAAACTTAATGTCATAGAGAAGTAAGAAATAGAATGTTGTATCTAGATCTAGTGTAGAGTCTGAGTATAGAGCTATGGCACAATCCATATGTGAGATTCTATGGATACACCATCTATTAACTGAGATTGGTTTAGATCTATTATCACCAGTGAAACTTTAGTGTGATAATCAGGTTACTCTTCATATCACCTCAAATCCCGTGTATCATGAATGGATTATTGAGGTTGACTATCAGTTTATCCGTGAAAAGGTTCAAGAGAATGGAATCTTTATAGGATACGTGAAGATAGAAGAATAACTAGTTTAATCTTTTAACAAAGCTTTTAAATGGACCTTGGGTGGAATACTTTTGTAACAAGTTGGGCATAATTAATATCTATGCTCCAGTTTGAGGGGAGCGTTACAGGTGTAATTAGTTATACATATTTATTACTTTGTTTATCTAGCATGATTATAGGAGCTAATTGGTAGGATAATTTGTAGATAGTCTCTATGAACCATGTCTTGTATTTTGTATAAATACTTCTGATTTCATTGAGTAAGATTATTAGAAAATCTTCATTAGAAAATCTTCTCCATTGTGCTCTTTTACAGAGAGAAAAACAAAGTAATCATAAAAGTACCCTATTATTAATGAATACGTGATTATATGTATTAAGTTAAACAAAAATAAGAAGAATAAAAAGAGAATAATTGATTCTCTTCTATATTTTCTGTACAAATAAGTGGTCAATTTATACAATTGCAATCATACTAGACGAGGAAAGCTAATCAATTAGATAGCTACTAATTAGGGATAATACCATGCTATTCCTATTAATATAGCTATAATACAGATAACAATATCTCTAACTGTTGTGGTCTAAATTTGCAAAATGGAACACTAGGCAATAAATTAAGCTTGTCAAATGGAGCTTTTCGAACTCATTAAAGAGGGTCAGGTACCATATGACTCATTAGAGAGAGACTTGATCTTTTAGGTTTTTATTCGATTTTCTGCTTGTCTTGTTGATTAAATTCAACTTTTTTAAATAAAAGTTACAAGACTAATTAAATAGTCATTCCTTTTCGACTAATAAATTATTTTTTCCTTTCTAATTAGGCAATATTAAAATAGGAAACAAAATTACTAATTTGAAGGAATTAAACTACTAATTTAGGACTCTTACTATCACTAAAAATTTACCTGAAATATTTCTAAATATTCTTATAACAATAACATTACTCCCTTTAGAGAGAAAGAGCTTATCCTCAAGCTCAAAACATCTCAAGCTCTTATCATACTCCTTTAAGCGATGATTGCAAACATGAATAAATGGCAATTTGAATTTTGAAATAAATCAAGAATTCTAGCTAATAATTTGTCTAGCTTACTACCTAACACCATTATTTCTTGTATTAAGAGAGCTTGAGGCTCGTTAGAGGTTTATTTCTAATATAAGATAATTGTTGTCTCTCCCAAATCGAAGGACATTAGGAGATAAAATCCCATATACCAATTGATAGCTTTTTGTATTACATTCAAAATTTGTGGCCTTTTGATATCAAAGTTTATAGCTAACAAATCTTTAAACCCCTTGATTGTTAAAAAGTCAAGCTTTATATGTTTTGGCATCAATCTTTTTTTGCTAGCTTAGGTTGATTGTTTACTATGTGAGGTAAGTTATCATCCATATTACTACAACTCTTCCTATTTCGTAGCTAGTTATATGCTCAATTAGGATAAGGAGAATATTGCTTTTCTTAGTAGCAGTCTCTCATCTTTGTTTGCTAGATTCTTAGGTTGGAAATAGTCTTCTATAATTGCTCCCGTAATTGCAAGAAAAGTTGTTGAATTGACTGCCCAATTGGCTTTTTGACATCATTATCACATGTTCCTCTCACAATATTGAGATGATCTTAGCACCCATAGTGTTTGATTTTGATGTCAATTGTTGTGGTCCTAATTTGTGTTTCTAAACACTAAGCACTAAATTAAGCTCATTAAAGAGAGTTTGTACCTTCAAACTCATTAAAGAAAGTTGTGTACCTTTAAGGCTGATTTTAAGGGTAGGCCACCAAGGCAATGGCCTAAGGGCCCTATAAAACCAAGGCCTAAAATCCATATATAACAATAATAGCAGTAGCAACAACAAACAACAACAACAACAATAATGACAACATGTCTTCAAATATTTACCTAAACTTGAAATACAAGTATATCTTTAAAATAATAAAAAAAACTTTTGGGGAAGATAAAAATTTAAAGTAAATTTAATACTTTTTAGATTAACTAAGTCATGGGATAATATCAATTCCTAACAATTTAGAATTATAAATATTTTTATCATTATTTTCAAATGCATTGATCGCTTATAGAATTTTATTAACAATAATAGTAATTGTTGCTTATGCTAAAAGAAGCTTATCACAGTTAAAATTAATCAAATCTTACTTAAGAACTATTATGTCACATGAAAGATTGAATGCACTAGCTATGTTATTTATTGAGAAGGATTTATGAGTAAAACTAGAATATAACACTTAATTTCTACATTTGTATCTCAAAAAGCAAGAAAAATAAATTTTAAAAGACAATTACTTTATCTTTGTTTTCCTATATATTTTATTGGTTATTCATTTTAAATATATATATTTAAAATAAGGCCTCATTTGTTTTTCTTACCTAAAGCCTCCCATAAATTTGAGCTAGCTAGCCCTGCTCACCTTAGAATTCATTAGAGAAACCCCAATTTCTTAGATTTTTTATTTAATTTTCTACTTGTTTTATTGATTAAACTTAGCCTCTTTAAATAGAGGTAGAAGCCTAATTAAATAAGAATTCTTTTATAGCTAGGAAATTGTTAATTTATCTATAATTAGACACTATTAAAAAAAATAAAAACACTAATTTGCAGGAATTAAGCTACTAATTTTGGAATTCTAATATCACTAAAAATCTACTTAAAATATCTTAAAATATTTCTATAATAGTAATAGTAACAGTAACACTCCCATTTAACCTAGAGCATATATATTAATCATACCTAGCTTGTTACAAATATAATCAATCTTAGTCCTATTTAAAGCCTTAGTAAAGAGATCTCTTAGTTGATCACCTATATTTGCATGTCTAATGATTATGAGATTCTTTTGAATCTTTTCACAAACAAAATGGCAATAGATTTCAATATGTTTAATCTTTTCATGAAATACTAGGTCAGAAGTAATATAAAGAGCTGCTCGATTATCACACCACAATTTTACAGGGACAATGTTTAAAACAATTTTCGTTAAGAGTTAATGAATCCACATAACCTCACAAACTGACTGAGCGATAGCTTTATATTCAAATTCTATAATGGACTTAGATACAACATTTTGTTTCTTACTTTTCTAAGATATTGGATTTCCTCTAACAGAAACATAATACTTTGTAATGGATCTTTTATCAACTCTAGAGCCTGCTCAATTTGCAAATGAAAAACACTTAATATTATTGTGCTCATGATTTTTATAATCTTTCCCTCATTTTAGAGCACCCTTTTAGTAACATAAGATCTATTTTAATGCTGTCTAATGAATAATAGTGGGGAATCCATAAATTGGCTTATAATGCTAATAGGGTAGGCAATATCTATACGAGTCATTATCAGATAATTCAATCTTCCAAATAGCCTTCTATATTTCTCAAGATCATAAAATAAGTCACCATCTTCATTGGATTGCTAGTTAGAGTCATAGGAGTACTAGAAGGCTGGGCCCCTAGTTTTCTTATCTTAGTCAATAAGTCAAGCACATAATTTCTATGTGATAAGAAAATGCCTTTTTTCTTCTTTATAACCTCAATACCCAAAAAGTACATTAATTCTCTAAAATCTTTTATGTGAAATTAAGCATTCAAAAAAGATTTAAGACATGAAATTCCTTCTGTATCACTTCTAGTAATAACAATATTGTCCATATAAACAAGAAGAATTACACTAGAATTAGATTGTCTATAAAACACATAACGATCACATTTACTATTCTTCATACCAAACTTCTGAATTGCTTCACTAAATTTTCCAAAAAAGTCACAAAGACTTTGTTTTAACCTATACAAGGATTTTTAAAGATGAAAAACTCCCCTATACTCCCTCTGAGCAATAAACTCATGTGGTTGCTCTATATAAACCTCTTTTTAGAGATTGCCATGCAAAAAAGCATTCTTAACATTTAGTTGATATAAGGGCCAATCATGAGTGGCTGCCATATAATGAAAAGTTGGATAGAATTCAACTTGGCAACTAGAGAGAATGTATCAATGTAATCTACTTTACAGGTTTGAGCATATCCTTTGGCAACAAGTGTAAAAGGACGAGAGGGTTTAATGGAGCTGCCACTTAGTTTTACACCAGGAACCTACTAATTTTTAGTTTAGAAAGGCTCCAAAATTAATATCTTATTTATGTCCACTTAATATGCCATTTTAAAATTTAATGTTCATTAGTCCATCTTCATCAAGTATGCATTAATTAAAACATCCATATCACCTTGACATGTAATTAACAAGAAAAAATTACATCAAACAAAATTACATAATTGAAAGAGAAAATATAAATAAAATATACATCCAGAAAGTGATTCATTTATTAATTGATTCTGACTTGACAATTGATTTAGGTTCTTTAAGGAAGCTGAGGCTAATTGCCCATATCGATTTAGAGATTGGCCTTCTTAAAATACAATTTATATGGTGACTTTAATTAAGGAAAATAAAAAAACACTTTATTAAGAAAACACTTAATTAATTAATAGAAAATTCATCAATGTGAGTTAATTTTGATGTGTAAAACAATTTTTCTAGACAATTATAATATTCAAGGAAAAATATAGGGAAATAGAAATTATATTGTATTTGACATAGAAAAGGAAACAAATGACAAAAGGAAATAAAACATATAAAATGAAGGAATATACAAAAATAATAAGTAAGTAAATCAATCAAATAAGATATGTAAAAAAAAGGTGACTATTAAAAGCTAAATGTAATATAAAAAAATGCAAACACAAAATAGAAAGTAAATAATGCAATAAAAGGCAATACACACTATTAATAAGAAATGGAAAGTAAATAATTTATATATTAACATAAGAGGAAACTATCCAATTAAGAATAATTAAATTAATTTATTTAAAAGTAGAAATAAATCAAGAATGTTCATAAAAAAGGGAAATATTAATTTAAGAAAGTGCACAAAAAATAAAATAAATTATGTATGTAATAATGTAATAATTTTGCAAGCTAAAAAAGATAAAATAAAATATTAATAATATTGAGAAATGATAATAGGTAGTCTATATGGACTAAGAAATAAGAAAAAATATAAATGGAACAACAAATTATGTCTGTGCGAACCTTCACATCCTACAAAGATAGTCCACACGAACTAACCCATCAGTTTAGAAATACAAACTTATTTCAAAATGATAAATAAAGGAAGTCTCAGTAATTAAAATTAATGAATAAGTCAACAAATATATCTACTCCTACAATTGAGGTTGGTATCACTGTGAATCACCTAACCACTTTAATTATTTTATGGGAGATCCTTGATCTATGATATAAGAATAGAAGATAAAAGCAAGACCTTAGAATTACCTAATTAAATCTACCAAACATTGAATGAAAGTTTAGATTTTAGAAGAAAATAACTTTTGAGTAAGAGTTTAGGACAAGTAGGATCGCTTCCAAGATGATTCTTTGCTAAATACTTCCTCTACTCCCAAACGTTAATGATGGGGTATTTATAATTATGGTAGAAATTACATTTACATTAGGAAATTTAATCTAATTAGGAAGTAGAGTTCAAATAGGAAGTCTCTATTTCTAGAAGCTTTTCAAAGTAAGGTCTGTGTGGATCTAATGGGCTTAGTTTGATGTCTATGTGGACTAATATGTGGTAGAGTTTATACAAGCTTATGTCCTCCCATACTGAGTCTATATGGATGTTGAGCTTTTTTTGTCTACTGTTTAGGACATCTCTAGTTATCATCATAGGCCCAAGACATAGATATCTATAGTTGCTTAGTACTTTGGTAAGCTTTGTGCATCATGTGTATTAAGACTCAACAAAGTAATAGACTAGTCACAAATACTTACATAGCATGCTTGTCGATATGGCTGGACTACAAAATGAGTAGCCATCAAGTTTGAATCACAACACAATTAACTAGGTTATTTGGTTTGATTGAATCAAAGGTTAATTGACCATCTAGGCTGAATCCCTACTTAGTTGATTAGTAAATTTGACTAAATTGAAGGTTGATTAACCATTTAGGATGAATCCCTACTCAATTGATTGGTGAATTTGATTGAACCAATGGCTGATTGACCATATAGGTTGAATCCCTACTCAATTGATTGGATCAAAGGTTAATTGATTGTCAAGGCTAAATCCCTACTTGGTTGATTAATGAATTGATGTTGAAAGCCACACCTAGGGCTTTGTAGAAATTGAGACTAAGAGCTAAGCCCAGGGCTTTGTAGAACTTGAAGTTGGGAGCTAAGCTTAGGGCTCTTTCAGAAATGTAAAGGTGAGAGCCACACCCAAGGCCTTAGGAGATGGGCAAAGCCGAGCTCAGGGCTTTATGAGCAATGTAAAGGTGAAAGCTAAGTGTTAGGCTTAATGAAATGGAGGACTAAGCTTAGGATTCTTAGCTTTTGGTGGGTATTATAGATTAGTCAGAAAGTTGCCTTCTACTGATAATAGATCATGGAGTCACTTGTATCTTTGTGTTGCATTTGATCCTCGAGGAAGCTCGTTCCCACCATACTTGTTTCATGTTGACTTCAATAATGTGATTTATATGCTAGTTTATTTACTTATGTCCATACTTGTGTGTAGTGAATGTTTATGCATATTTTTATATGTATGTTTGAGGGAATGACTAAATGCATATGCTTATTCATGTGTAAGGGTGTATGCATGTTGATGCTTATGCATGTTTATGATCGCAGGGCCCTTATTTATACAACGTATGTTCTTAATGAATGCATGTTTTGCATGTACACATGTATAAATGTGTATGCATACATTGTATGAATGCTCATGCATAGGTTTTTGTGCATATTTATACATATTCATATGTGGGAAATATTATGCATGTATGTGTGCATATTTGTGCATGCATTTGTGTATGTGTATATGTATGTGTATGTATTCATGCATATGCATATATGGTGCATACAAAATGCCGATGCTTGTGCATGTTATGTTGATGCTTATACATGTATGCATGCATTTGTATGCATTTGTGTATGCGTGTGTGTGTGCGTGTGTGTGTTCATGCATATGCATGTGTAAGCAAATGTATGACTATGGACACACATTATGGGTATTATAATTCATATAACTAAAGCCTAAACAAATGTCCATAATTGGTGCATGTACTACTATTTATGAATACATATTCAACCACAATATATTATTGAAATCACCCTTTCCTTAGACTTGTTTGTAAAAAAGACTTTGGTTTCATAAAAGACTTTGGTTTCATAGAAGTGAAAGTATAAAAGAGCATTTGAGCTTTCATAAGAAAAGAAATATTCAATAAGGGTGAATGAAAAGATCTAGGATCTAGACATGCCATTTATTTGCTGAGACTAGAGCATTCGACTAGATGCAGCTTGAGAGAAAGTGATTGCCATGGATTACACCTCAACTGAATGATGCTATAACTCCTTACTTGCCTTCTGTGATTGAGCATATGAATGCAAATAATTACACAAAATGGTACCCTTGTCATTAGTTAGCCTTTTTGAATTTTCCAACTAAGTAATTTTTCTAATCCTCTAATTTTTTACTGGAATGCATCTAGCAAGATTTGCTTTAATTTTTTTCCTAGGCTGCACTTTGCAAGTTTCTAACCTAGTGAGCTCTTTTTTATATGTCATTATTATTATTATTATTATTATTATTATTATTATTATTATTATTATTTGTTTTAAGTATTTAGCTTGTCTAAATTTTCATGTTTAAAACTCATTGTGTTATCTAGGATTAACTAAGTCTAAACTTGAACTTTATGTTGTTCTTTATGTCATGGCTTGAAGTTTATAGAGTTCATCATAAACTGAATTAATGGTGCTTCTTATCACTTAGACTTGTAGGTAGCTTTTATAAGTGCTAGCTTTAATTTCAAAGTCACTTGCCCTCAGTATCTTGAGTCCTACTACTTTAATTGCTTGTAAAACGTCATCCCTTGCATTGATAATATCCTTGTTATTAGCAAGTCTGTAATTTTTTTGGCTAACTAGTTTCTCTCAATTTTCCTAATTTTTGCTTAGGCTTATGCTTTTGATTGATATGCCTAATGGAATTTATCACATATTGATTGAAGATCACATTTTTTGAGTAAGGGCAATCATAGTTAAAGGAAGAGAACTTTAGTGGTCAAAAGCTTAAGATGAATCCTTTACCCTTAGGCTTTTTTAAAGTAAGATAGATTATTGAGCTAAACTTTTAGAGCTTATTGATACTTGGATTTCTAAATGAGAGGGAGCTAAAGGAAAAATTTTAGAATGTAAGCTTTTTGGCTTGAAGAAAATGGATACATATCTCCTCCAGGATTTTCCCCTAAATTTGATTGGCTTTTCTTAAGTGTTTGATTGGATTTGATTGCCCCCAGATCCCTTTTTTTAAAATTTTCTTCTCACTTTCAACTACATTTCTCATTCATTATAAGTAAAGATCACATTTTTCAACTTACTTTCAACTACATTTCTCATTCATTATAAGTAAAGATCACATTTTTCAACTTGAAATAGAGCATAAAAATTATGGACCACTCATTGGAAAATCTTGCATTGCTTGCCATCATGTATATGGATTAAGCTAATACTTTCATTTTTTCTTCTTCTTTTTTATTATTATTTTTTAATCTCTTAACTAACGTTGAAAGGTATAGTGCTATGCAATGAATGTATTGACAAAGAAAATGCTCATGAATAAAAACTGAATAAATGTGATAAAACAAACATACCATTTATTAATTTAAAAAATAACATCAACGTGTTTGTAAGGTCGGTTAAATTGAGAAAACTAAAAACTCAACTTAAATCTCATCTCTTGAATCTCGAAGGACAAGAAGGAAATTAGAGAAATCTTAGGTCATTCCTATTTGAATAGTCTAGAAAGAGTGAGTTGGGCACCACAAGGTAAGAGTCGCCATCTAATTGAAGTTGGAAAATATCTTGTAAGGTCAAAACTAGAGCAGTTAGGAATCGTACTCTTATTTATACCTTAAGTTAATATAGAATTTTAGATTAAATTTATAATTTTATTTTTTTCTCAAGCAAGTTTTGAGATTAAAAAAAACATTTAATCATATAAAATAGTATAACATGCATATTTACAAATAGAAAGGACATACATGAATCTAAAGAAAAAAAATACATGAAACTGGGTAATTGATTTTCTTTGAGAACTTTGATTTTCGCATATCAATTATGAAAACAAGTTTTATTATTGTGCTCTTTATAAAAAAAAATCAAAACTCATTTTATTAAAAAAATCAATTAATTAACTAAAAATCAATTTGGTTATTTTTTATAATATGTAAAAAATCTTTTTCTACCTATTATAACATTCATGAAAAATACAAGGAAGTATTCAAAATGAAAATTAAATTATATGGCAATTACTTAAAATGTATTCTAATTGAATAAAAATAAAATTACATTAAAATTACTTAAAATATATTCTAATCATAATAATAAAGAAATAATAAAAACTAAAAGAGAAAATTAGTAAGAAAATAAAGATTAAACGAAGTAAATAAATAGAAACAAAATAATAAAAAATAATAACAAAATAAAAGGAGAAAAAATAATAAAAGGTTAACTTCACCCGGTGTCTGATAAAAAGGAAAAGACATATTAGATAAAATCCTATTAGATCTCAAATAACTCGCATCATAAGAAAAACACAATGTTAGTATGAAAGAAATAATGTAATCAATATTATGAAAAGAATGAATAATAAATGGACATAAAATAAAATAATAAAAAATAAAATAAATAATAAATAATATATGAATTAAATCTTCGCATTTAACTGGTAAATGGATGAAAAAGAGAAAGAATAATAATTAAATAAAAAATAAAGAAGAACAAAATATTAATAATGGATAAATAAAATAAGGGTACCATATCTAATTAGCAGATGAGTACTTAAATAAAATAAAGTTACCACATTTAACTGGTAAACGGGCAACAAAAAAAATAAAATAAGAGGCACCATGTCTGACTGAAAGATGGATGAAAAAGAAAAGAAGAACAGAAAAAATTGGTTGACCCATAGTGTATAATTTCCTTCAGGAATGATAATCAGTTAACTTGAGACAAAATGACATTGAAAAATCACTTTAAAATTATAAAAACAATGTTTAGAAAATAATTTTCATATTTTGAGTA
>CANXYI011810547.1:0-13622 GCA_948208565.1 Hura crepitans
CCTCTATTCTATAGTGCAATATTAGGAGCTTGTGTCTGATTACCCCTTGCTGGTCTTTGAGGACTAACATTTTTGTAATGATCTCTAAAACCACACTAAAACATTCCCCATATCAATCTGCTCTACATTGGCCCTAGTGCCTTCTCTAATAAGTGGCATATGTGGGAGGTCAATTTTTGTTACCTTGTGTACTTGAAGCACTACTAGCTCGAGGAGGCAATCAAGGTCTAATAGTTAAAGGTTGTTCAGACCTTTGGGTCTGTGCTTATCTTAACCCTTGGTATCCTGACTGATACTAAGACCTAGTTTGAGACTGTGCCTATAACTGACCCTCTCTCTTTTTCTTCCCATCTTCTGATACTGTACTGGACTGTCCCATTGTAAATTACCTCTTTCTCTAGAAGAGGTCTCTTTTTTCCTGTACCATTTCTTCTATGCCATATGTTGCTAATACTAGTATAATAAAATCCTTCTCTTTAATACTGGACATTTGTATCCTCAGCTCCACATTCAATCCTACTAAAAATATCTTGCATTTCTTCTCCTCATTAGGAATGAACTCTTCAGTATACTTTAGGAGTCTAGTAAAATCCTTTTCATATTTTGACACTGTTCTCTTTCCTTGCTTTAGATTTAGGAATTCTTGTCTCTTTTTATCCTTATAGGAGTCAAGTATATATCTCTCCTTCAGGAAAAATTCCCAGGTCAACTCTACTAGTGTCTTTTTTCTCTTAATAGTAATTGTTAGTTTTCTTTTGTAGAAGATAAGTAGCACACTGTAGATTTTCAGCCTTAGTACATTTTAACTGCTCCAGAACTCTAAAGGTTATATCTAGCTAGTACTCAACTCTAGCAACATCATCCTCTCTCCTCCCTAGAAAATCAATAGCCCCTATCTTCCTCAACCTCTCTAAAGGAGTCTTCTGTAGGGGAGCTAGTGGTGGAGCTGGTATTTGTACCAGAAGAGGTGGAGGTGGAGCAGTAGCAACAGTGGAAGTTTGTTGAAGCAAATTTACTATCTGCTACAATAAGGCAGATGATGCTTCAACCTACTCTTGACTAGGCCCTAGTGGTCGGGGGCTACTGTGTAGCATCACTAGGTTTAGGTATAGATGTATTGCTTACCTTTTGAATTGTAGTTGGTGTAAAACTAGCCACCTCTTCAAGCCCTCCTTTAGATGTTTGATTAGCCATGTGCTTACTACAAAAGAATAACTTATCAATCTCAAACAATGTAATAGTTTAGAGGAATTAGAAACTTAGACATTTGATATCCATGTACTCTACGAAGAAACATTAAACTTAGGCTCTGATACCACCAAATGTGACACCCCCTACTGAATCCCTTAGGAAACCTCATAGGTGATGCATGCACTCCTAGGTCATTAATACCATACATATCACTTTCATTACTTACATCAGTTTAACTAACTTTGTTTCCAAATTCACTTCCCATTGGTTTTATATCTCATTCAAGGTGTAATCATACAAAAATTCCAATTCCAGGTAATTATGGGTCATTTCCAAAAACTTAGAAATTTCGACGGCAGAATAGTTGTTTGGGTTCTATCTCAAAATTTTCAAAAGCCTATTCAACACTTTTATAACCATTTCACAACTCCTAGACCCATCTGGTCCCCCATTCTTAATCGAACATCAATAATTATCACATAACAAATGCAAACTCTAGCCACAAATAAAAGCATGCATATATAGAACCTCAGGCTTACATTAACATCAAACATCATAACTGAACATACATTTATAAGAAAGACATATAAGGGTATTTTATTTACATCAGCAATTTATGTTTCCTTATATATAGCACATATACAAATCTTTAATACATGTTTTTACCCACTTCCCACCTAGGTACATGGATATCAAAATTGTACAATATTTACTTTGTATTCCTTCATTGGTATCCTCAAAACTCTTATCGACATGCTTCACGAGGTAAAATTCTGCTGTTGAGTACTTGTGCACCAAAATAGGTACACTGACTATACAAAATACTCAATGGTGAATTTAAAGCATTTAAATCATGGCATTATATCCTTTTCAAACTTTTTTAGTCTGATAATTAAGTTTACCTTACTATTGGATACAATTAATATGACATGGTGCCAAATTACTAAAATAACCCTAAGCCATTTATAAGTCATGAAATAGCCTTTTTGAATTACATAAATCAGTTAGAGTAATTATTAATATTCATAGCAAGCATATTTTAAACGAATCAATTTAGGTAACCATGTATGTGTAAAATGACCAAAATACCCTTTAGTTTGCATTTCATTAATTGCCCAGAAAATACTATTCAATTATGCTTAATTGTACTTCCACAACTATTTTTATCATTCTCATAATTTAATTCACTAGCCTAACTAGGAAGACGACACTTTAAGACACTAGATCTAGAGGGAAAAATAGCCTAATGCAGTGGTCCCTATTATAGACCTATGCCGTTGCACTGGCATGTGTGCCATAATGGAGATTAGTTCATAGCCTCTCCAAACACAATTATGTAATATTTACGTGACATAATAGAGATCAGCTTGTAAGCCTCCTAGCCACAAATAAACATTATAAAAAATGTGACATAATGGAGATCAACCCGTGGGCCTCCCTAGCCACAAATAAAGTCTCAACACTTGGGTGACATAATTGAGATTAGCCCGTAGACCTCTCCAACCACCAATAAAACTTACTACCTAAACATCAGACAACTAGCAGCTGCAAAATCATAAGTTGATCGATCAACCCATCCATTGGGTGTCTAACTAATAGGCTAAGTAGCTCATTTTATGTTCATTTATTAACCAAAAATATCCTTATAATATTTATATTCAAAAAATAGTTATAAATTTTACCATACACTTTATTTTTTAGCCGATCTGGTATAGCCACATTTTAACTCTACCAAGTAAAAATTCTAAAATAATCTTAAGACCTATTATTACAAAAATTCAAGGTTTAATATGTTATGATTTATCATAGCATTAGTTCTCAGGACACTAACACTTTTTTTCTAGTGACATTTTTGGTTTAGCTAATCGTCAACTGGACAGTTATAGCTCATTTCGACAACTTTTCAACATACAATTCTAGGACTATTTTAAGTCTAAATTTAAAATAGTTTTGAATGTTTTATTAACCATATTCATAAGCCTAAAGCCAAACTTATCTAGAACAATTCCAAAGCCAACCAATAGCTATAAGTGCCATTCATACATATGTCTCAATGCTAGCCCTAAAGGCACAGGGAAAAGTTCAACATTCATAGTTCATTTCAAGCCACTTTTTAAGCCATTATTCTAGGCTATTACCATACATTTTAGTTCCATCATTTTTAATCATTTAAAGATACATTCTCAAGGTATATTTAAAATGATTTCATGCCTTATACATTGTTCAATTTAAGGCTATTACAAGCCAATTGTCTAGCCATCACAATTTACATGCCTAACATTTCAATAAGCCTAATTACATGCCATATTGTCATTAACATGCTCTCGAGTAACAAGAAAAATGACACATCATTTCAATCCTTTTCTATATTATAGCAATGTTCATTCATACATACATACTATGAACACAATTATACTCTTAGTCACCCAATTGCAGGCTAATTCTCATAGGTTACTAACCATCACACATAAAATCCGTTAAAAGTAGTCCTCGAGTACAAGCAAGAATGGCATATTTCATCATGATTTCCAATCACAATTGCCACAATCTTCATTCTAACATACCAAGCAATTCTGAATTCACATTTCAGGCATCATATACCCTATCCAAGCATCCTAACACCATAAAATTAGCAAGTAATAAAGCTTAATTACCTAATCCTTTGAAACATGGCTCCCTAACTCACTAAGTCCTCATTTAATCACCACTACCATGGAAGAAATCAATCATAAGCTCGACATTCCATCTATCCCAAATCATCATTTCATCATCCTAGGCACCTTAAAGCATGAAAGAAAGGCTTGAAGTTCACTTACTTGTGAAAGAAGCCCTTTAACTCTATAAGAATCCCAAGCTATCCAACTTCTACAATGGACTCCCTCTCTCTTCATGGACTTCAAGCTACCCTCCAATGGCCATAAACACCTTACACACACAATCACACATATGTTAAGTAGGTTTTAGCATTAAATGGTAGCCAAAAAACCCAAGGAAGATAGGAGAATTAACTAAGACTCACCTTAAGGTCACTATTCTAGACTGCTCTAAACTAATCAACTTTGATGATTTTATCTCCCAAATGAAAAATCCTTTCTGCTTGATTCTTTCTGCCCATGATGCTTAACACACATAAGTGAATTTAGTAGCTGGAATCACTCATTTTGGTTGTCAGATGAAAAAGCTATGGTCTTTCTCCTTGCTTTATAGCATCAATAGTAGCAAGGAAAAGGAGGAAGAAGCCTTCCTTCATTCCAAGTGGAAATCCACTTGTCAAGTGAGTTTTGCCACTTGGTAAGTCTCTTTGGCCACTTGGCATGAGGTGGGTCCCACTTTGACGTGTCAAGGGTGGTCTCCAAAATCCCGAACCGTCCCTATTTTTTGGCAAACTTCAAAAATTCATAGTATTAACTCGGACCTCAGAAAATTATGCCATTCATTTTAAAATTCATATTTTATTCCCTTTTATCTTCTCATAAATTTTTATGGCCAAATTCCATTAGTAAGATAGTTTTCAAACTGCCTTAATTTGCATGCCAACCTAAAAAATTTTGAGAATTTGCAAATGACCTCAAAATCCAAAATTTCTTTCACTAGTGGATCCATTGGAATTTTTAAGCTTCAAGGTCTACTATTTTTTAGTCCATTTGGCCACATCCCAGGTTAATCCTAGCCTAAAAAATTTTTATTACACTAATGTATTCCTTACAACTTAAAATGAATTATTGGTTCTGCTAAATTTTTAAATTTCAACTTTTTCATCAACTTAAAACCTAATGGCACTATTCACGGAGCCTAAAATCATGGACATTACACATTGCATCAACTAAGGATATTAAAGTCGATCCTATCAAGATAGAGGCCATGATAGAGTGGAAGCCACCTAAGCACACTATAGAGATTTAGAGTTTCCTAGGGTTGGTAGGGTATTACAGACAATTTATCAAGGAATTTTCATTGATAGTAGCTCCTATGACTCGTCTATTGAGCAAAGACATTCTATTTAATTGGGATGATAAGTGATAGAAAAGTTTTGACAAGCTTAAGGCTATGTTAATAGATGCTCTAATTCTAGTGTCGCTTATTTTGGGGAAAGACTTCACCATATATAGTGATGTGTCTCACAATGGATTAGGGTGTGTTTTGACGCAAGATGGCAAGGTTCTTACCTATGCTTCAAGATAGTTGAACCACATGAGAAGAATAACCTTACTCATGATTTAGAGCTTGTAGCCATTGTGTTTGCTCTAAAGATTTAGCAACATTATCTGTACTAGGAGAAGTGCTACATCTACATAGATCATAAAAGTCTTAAATACCTTTCTACATAGAAGGAGTTAAATTTGAGATAGAGGAGATGGATGGAATTGATAAAGGATTATGACTACTTGATTGATTATCATCTAGGAAAGCTAACGTAGTAGTAGATGCACCTAGCAAGAAATTTATGGCTGCCATAAGAGCTATGTATATTTGCCTACAAGTTATGGGTGATAATGCTCTTTTGGCTGAGATGTAAGTCAAGCCAAGCCTATTGTAGCAAGTAAAGAGTTGTCAAAAAGATGATTCAAGGTTGATAAATATCATAAGTGCTATCTAAAAAGGGAAGCTAATAGAATATATGTTGAATAATGATGGCTATTTGTACTATCATGATAGAATTTGTGTACTAGATAAGGATGAATTGAAGAATCAGATTTTGCAAGAGGCACACAATACTCCTTATGTGATGCATCCTAGTAGCACTAAAATGTATCAAGATTTGAAGCTTTATTATTGGTCACCAGGCAAAAAGAATGATGTGTCTGATTATGTGATTAAGTTCCTTACTTGTCAGCAAGTAAAGGCTAAGCACTAATTTCCTTCTAGATTGCTTCATCCTATAGTAATTCTAGAATGGAAATAAGACAGAGTGACTATAGACTTCATGGTTGGGCTACCTATGACAAGGGGCAAGTGTGTCTTAGTATGGGTAATTATGGATCATTTGATAAAGATAACACATTTCATACTGATGAGAATAGACTATTCCTTGGAAAAGCTAGCAGAGTTTTATGTAGATGAGATAGTCCGATTGTATGGAGAGCCATCATCAATAATATTAGATTGGGATCTAAGGTTTGCATCGAGGTTTTGGAAGAAACTTCATAATGCCTTAGGTGCTTAATTGAGTTTTAGCATGGCATTTCATCCATAGACTGATGGACAATCTGAGAGGGTCATTTAGATTCTTGAGGATATATTGAAAGGATGTGAAATAGAGTTTAAGGGAAGTTAGGATCGATACTTGTCATTAGCAAAATTTACATATAATAATAGTCATCAAGCAAGCTTAGGTATGGTACCCTATGAAGCCTTATATGGAAGAAAGTGTAAAACACCTCTATGCTAGAATGAGCTCAATAAAACTAAGCTCATAGGCTAAGACTTGATATAAAGTGAAAAAGAAAAGGTGAAAATTATCAAAGAGAGGCTGAAGGTAACTTCTGATAGGTAGAAATCCTATGCAGATTTGAAGAGGAAAGAGATGGAATATGAAATGGGTGATAAAGTCTTCCTTAAGGTTTCACCTCAAAAGAAGGTGTTGCATTTTAGAAAGAAGAGGAAGTTAAGTCCTAAGTTTATTAGGCAATATGAGATTATAGAATATGTGGGACCAGTAGTCTATTGACTAGCTTTACCTCTAGAACTACAGTAGATCAATGACATATTTCATGTAACTATGCTTAGAAGATATAGGTCAAATTCTATGCATTTATTGACAATGAAGGAAATTGAAGTTAATCTTGACTTTCCCTATAAAGAGAAACTAGTAAGGATTATTGATAGAACAAAAAAAAAATTGTAGAACAAGATAGTGCCTTTGGTAAAGGTTTTGTGGAAACATCACAGAACGGAAAAAGCAACCTAGGAGATGGAAAATTAGTAATATTCGCACTTGTTTGAACTAGGTAATATTTGTAACACCTCCTACCCCAATCCATTTTGTTTCAGGTAAGAGATGCCACTTCCTAGTAGGTCACCCATCTTAATACTACTCTCACTCGTAACTCATTTAACTCAATAAGAAATGTTATTATATTTAATAATCATCTAATATATTGTTTAGTTCTAGACTTAATTAGACTTATTACAACAAAGGCTCATGTCATTCTATTTATGTCTAGGAGTTTATATTTAATGTCCTTGTTACACTATCATACATGTAAAATTCTAAAAATAACAATCATTACATATTCAGCATGCAAACAATGCTTGTGATAGACTCGTGTTACCGAGGGCTTTTATAAGTTATTTCAGCTGATGCTAGGACTCAATCCACCACTTTGCTGGCCTTAACTAATAACCTATGCATTAGCAAAGAAGCCAATGCACTGATCATAATTGCTCAGTGGTGTATTCCAATACTATGGAAATTAAATTTTAGTAAATAATAGCCATTAGCACCAGCTTACTCTAATCATGTCTTTATTCCCCTATATATTTTTAATTCTTTTTTCCTATAACACTCCCATATTTATTCTATTGATAATTTTGCTATCTCACCCCAATTTATCTTTGTACTGGGTAGTGGTCAGGTGTTATTGTCTCTTATGCTCATTTTTAACTATGTGTCCGATGATAATTTAATATATTTTCAATTTGTCATACTTTACAACATTCTCTAAGAATACGCTTACATCTTTCCCTAATACATTCTCGCAATCTCTATTTATTCCTCTTGCTTTATTATTTTTGACTAATCATTTTATCTTTAACTAACTTATACTTATTTGTAATCAATTAAGTTCATTCGTAGATACATTTCTCAATAAACTTATGTTAAATGTTTTATCATGGTATGTACTAAGTGGTATTTATGTACTAATAATTTTTTACTACTATTTGATTAGTTCATCTCTTACTTTATTTTCTTTCTCTTTCTTTTACTTCTCATTTCCCAAATTCAAATATTTTAATATCTTGAATGGTATATTATTCATTTTCATTTTGTTATTCTTTATTCGGCCCATATTTAGTAAACATACTCTCATCATTGGATTTTAAGATCCATTTTGTATAGTGGTCCATATTTTGGACCTCGGCATCTGTATACATTACCCATCTAATAGTAGGGACCAGTTCATAAGGACCTCCCAATATCGGAGTAACAGATGGCAAGGATCAGTCCTAATAAACCTCCTAACATCTATAGGGATAGTAGGGATCAGCCCTACGAGACCTCCCAATATCCCAATCAACATCTCATCTTAGGTGGATAGTAGGGATTAGCCCCGTGAGGCCTCCCAATATCCATAGGTAAAGTGGATAGTAAGGATCAACCTATATAGACCTCTTAATACTCGGGTGTGCAGGGTTCACTACCAAAACCTCAGTAGCTGCACCTACCATATCATACAAATAGGCAATGACCTGCATCAACCAAAGCCTCTAGTAGCTACTAACTCCCTAGTTGACCGATCACCAGTAGGTTGTCCAACTAATATGGACTAGTATCTACCTCAATTTCATTGCTTTCCAAGCATTTTCGTTACATTTAATTTAACCCCAACATATTATTTCATCATAACATTTCATATTTTATATTTATACTCATGGTATAATCTTTCAACTTCATCATAAATATCCCATTTATATCAATTTCCTCTCATATTCTTATTATTCATAACGCCCCTTGTGATTATAACTCATCATTTATCCCTCATAAGTAGGAGTATCCTTCAATTAACCTTTATTTATTATCTTTCATAGGATTAATGTTATTTATCGAATACTCAACATTTCAATATAAAATCTTAATGTATCCTTAATGTGCTTAATTCCTCAATTACTTATTTTTATAATTATTCTTTTATCCTTTAAGCTTAAATAAATATTTATTTTATAGTCTTTAGTTATCTATAATATAATCAATATTTCTATGTTTTCTTGTCATTAATTAAGAATTAGAATTTATAATAATTATATATGTATATATATTTTATCTTATTAAACCATTTATCCTCTCTCTCTCATAAAATTTATTTCTTTCAATTTCATGTTAAAAGATCATTCATCTATCCTTTCTTAGATTCAAATTCAAATTACTTTTTATTTTGGCCATTGTATTTTTTTTCCTTTCTTAGGCATCAGGAATATTCTCTATTCTCATTTTAATTAGTTATACTCACCTCATTTATAAAAATTAACATAAGTTAATTATGTCATATAATTAATTTTATAAGTTCTCTTCATCTCTATTTGATTGAGTACAAATCAATTGATTAACAACAATGCTTAAGCATATATTATATCTCTATACATTTATCATAATTTGGCTAAATCATATTTAAATCCTATTTATCCCTACACTTTATAATTTCACTTATCTCTTACTGAAAGTTATAATTCTTTAATTATGTATGTATGATGAATTCAATTCTATTTCTATTTCTATTTAATTAACTCCTTCAATTCCTTATTCTTTCATCACCTTGCATTATAAATTCTTCCTTACACTTTTGCATAATCAATTAGTCACTTATAATTATTTACTTACCCATTATTCACTTAAACTTAGTTATTTTGTTATAATTAACTTATTTCTCTTTTTAATTATGGTTTATATATGTTTACCATGTTAGCTTAAATATATTTATATACATTTCAAATGCTTATATATCTAAGTCTTAGATATTTATTTCAATTATTTATTGCGTTACATCAAATTCTTTATCCACCATTATAATTTAATTACATTTAATTAACTATAAAATAACTAAATTTACTTAATATCAATTTCAGCCATATTTACTCTCTTGTCTTAATTATCTTATTTTAATATTTTATCCACTCCAAAATAATTTCCTCAAGTCCTTATTATGCTTCCAAACTCTAAATCTTACTATATTTAATTTGTTTGAAACCAATCTAACAATATTCATTATACGCAAAATTCCATAGTTAATGCAAATTCATGTCAATTAAATTCCTCTTCTCTTTTTCTTTATTTTCCATACTTCTAAACATCCTCACATAAATCTCATTATATTTCCATCTATACAATTCATTCATCCAAACAGCATTATTCCACCATGTTTTATGTATATATCATAAACACATGTAAACCATAGCTTAGAATACACATACCTCATATGCTTAAATTCATCAATCCACTATTCCCTCTTGCTTAACTCCATCTCATCATCATCCTCCCTCTAATTCCATCAACTCCATAAATGAATTTCCTCATGAAAAATCCATTAAAAGTAACATTAATCACATAATTTTATTATATATTTATAAACTATCACCTAATTACCTTAATTAAATCACTTAATCTACTTGGGTTGAGAACCACTTACCACTATGAGAATGATCCCAAACCCTTGCCTAACATCTCCTTTCTTCCTCTAATTATTTTCTCCTTCTATGGAATTTTGGGTACCTAACATACTAAGGTTGGTAGAACAATCCTTTAATTGTAATATTTAGTGATTATTTGGTGTAATTTGTTGAAAAAATATGGGGAAAGGAGTTCATCATGGAAATTTCAGCCATGGGAGGTTTTGGGGGAGTGTTGGTTGTAACTAAATGAATAAAATATTATTATTTGGGTATTTATACATGAGATGGATTGCTAGGATTAAAAGTAACATTTTACACTTGGATGGTTGGGATTTTTCCACATGTAATTAGTTTAAAAATATCATTTAATCCTTTACAACTCATCCCCCTACTTAATTTTATTTGGATGGCTAAGATTAATCTTATTACTATTTAATCCAATGGCTAAAAATGCTCCATGCATAATTATTTGTCATTTTCCTCACATATGTACACATTTAATGTTAATTTATTTCATTAATTTTTTTCTCTTACTTCCTATATGTAGAAAATTCCAACACTATGATTTTTGGATTGCTCATAATTTTTGACCATTAAGACGTGCCTCTCGAAATTTTTTGAGCATGTTTCTGAATTTTTCCATTTAGCTCTAAGTAATTTATCGTCTCCATAGATCGTAAATTCAAATTTTGCTTTTGACTTTTAACCTCTTATATAACCTCAAATGCTTCCCAAACTTCACCATAGTGCATCTTATAATAAATACAAGTTTTTGGTCGGGTTTGCTTAATTTGGCCCGAGGACACTACTCACAGCCTGAATGGCACTATTCACTAAGGCCCACTCCCGAACCTCATTTTTTCTGCATTTTCTCATCATTACTAGGCTGCATGTCACTTCCTCATTACTCTCATATGTCTCTCTCTTCTTTTTAACCATGAGTAGTGAATTTCCCATTTTGCTCCTAGACTTTCCATGAAATTACCATTTTCCCCTTCTATCATTTTTTGCTCTATAGTTCATGCCAACCAACTCTACATGATCCGTACATTTATTTTATTCCCTACTTTTTCTTCTAATTCCATTTCTAACCTTATGGAAAATAAGGCCAAAAGTTGGGCCGTGACAATATTCTAATGTTGAGGATGACATTTATTTAATAGGGAAAGAAATGTAATGCTCTATAAATCCCAGTAATCATGAATAGTACTTTCTCAGGATGAATAGTGATTTTTGAGACCTCGGGATGCACTGAAGTCACTAGAGGAAAATATTATCATAAAATAATATTTTGCAAAGTTTGAAGTCAATAGGAGTTTGTTAGAGTAGATAAAAATGATAAAAAAGATTTTACAACAATGTCTTAGAAATAGTGCCCAAGGCAAAGCTGAATCGTAAAATAATTTAAAAGCTGCTCAGAAAGTTATGAAAATATTACGACTTGGTACTCAAAAATTCAAACGAATCCAATGGCATAGAAATAAAAAAATTTTTACATTACGAAGTAATTTTTCTAAAAATTGGGCGACTTAAAAACATCGTAATAAATTCAATTTATTGAGTTTTGAGCTCAAATTTTGAGGATAATTAGGAAATAATGAAAGTGACTTTTGGCATAAAAAGGCAATTTTTGGAGCTCTGGAAGTGAAGGAAACAATGGAGAAAAAGGGAATATTAATTAATTTTTAACAGGGTTATAAATATGGACATAAATTGCAAAAATGCCATTGAATCACCATTCCCATGTCTTCTTTAATGGCAGCTGATGCCATTTTTGGTGTTCTTCTTCTAATTTCTTTCTTTTTCTTTTATTTTAGAGCTAAATAATTCCACTAAAAATGCCTAAAAATACCCTCACACCCTATGAACACCATAAAAAGTGAAATCTCAGAGAAAAAAAGGCCTAAAAATGGTGATTTTTTAACCTTATGAATAGTGTCATGAATTTTTCTTAGGTAATAATTTTCGAGTTTTTTAATTTTTCCTAGAAATTAGCAGTGCCCAAGAGTCAATATATGGCCTCAGATTAATTTTTGGAGCTTCGATTGATTTATTATGAATTTTTGAATTTTCTATTCAGTTATGTTAGGAAATTCCAAACCAACTAGGGATAAAAGCAAAGCAAAAGTGTAAACAGGTCTCAGGGAGTTCCTACAGAAGCTATGGTATGTGAAATTGAAATAGTTTATGAGGAATGTTATTAAATGCAATTAATGTCCATATTATGTGTAAAATGGCAATTAATGTATATTGCTTTAATGTAGAAAATTATGTTTATAATGTGAATACTTATGAATTCATGAATGAATTGGAATGCATAAATTTTATAGAAGTTGAATGAAAATGATTAAAATGATTAATGGACAATTTGAACCTATTATGTAACATAAAAGGTTAGGAAAAATTAAATTCAATATGTATGGTTTTTTAGCCTCAAAATAAGCACCTAAAGCTTGATTAACATGATTATGAATGAATGGGATTAAATTAAGGTGTTAAGAATGCATTATGTGCAATGTTTGTGAAAAGTGAAGATGTGAATGCTTATGGTATGAAAATGACTATGTATGGACATGTAGTACATATATTAAGTGAAAATGAAATTAATAATGGCACATGCATGTTATAAAACTTAGAAATGGCCTTATTGTCTATGGTAGCCGAAACTTGAGATGGCATGTGTGTGTATGCATTTTTTTATGTGCTTGCACAAAGTGAATGAGTGTGTGTGTGTAGCATGACACGGCATGCATAGGATGTTATATGCCTATTCATTTTCTTGTTATCTTATATTGTAATGAATGTGTCTTGATGCCAAATAAGAATAAAAGAATGGTATAAACCCTTATTATGCAATATATCTTAAAATGCCAATTAAAGCTTATAGCTAGCATTATGAGCAAAATGAAATGAGGAAAATGGTAGTTTTAAGAACATGGCATGTGATTAATAATGCACATGAAATGCTTTAAATGAGTTTTAGTGGCCAAATGGCCTAAATGTGGCATTAAAAAGAAATGTCACTTGAAATGGTGAATTAAGGGTACCATTTTGTTATTAAACATCCATTGACATGTAAACGTGATTAATGACACCGAAAATGATAA
>CANXYI011810585.1:0-10739 GCA_948208565.1 Hura crepitans
CTACATTCAAGCATCCCGGTAAAAACTAGAGAGAAATGAAAAGATAATATAAAAGGGCACGCCA
Source organism: Hura crepitans (assembly GCA_948208565.1). NCBI lineage: Eukaryota > Viridiplantae > Streptophyta > Magnoliopsida > Malpighiales > Euphorbiaceae > Hura > Hura crepitans. Next base: position 65 of record CANXYI011810585.1, read on the forward strand.
CAAGTTGCACAGAATTTATTAATCCCTATGCAGACATTGGCGTAGCAGGAGTTCATTCACTAACCTTTGATGATATTAGAGGAGTCTTACTGAGCTCAAAACATTCTGGTGGCAGGTACCTAAATTTACAAGAGAGAATAAAATGTTTAGCCTACTGCTGCCTGGTAGCTAAACATGTGAAGATACATCACTAAGGAAAAATAGCGAGATAAACACTGAAATCAATATGCAAAAAAGGGTTTAAGTTATATTTTGCCCCTTAAGTTCTCGAAGTAGTTGGAATATAACACACCTAACCCACCACCACAATTGTTTTTTCATCATATTTTACCACTGAACTCAAGAAAATGTGTCATTTTACCCCTGTACTTTTCGAAATGGATCATTTTTGCCCCTGAACTTGTTGAAATAGACAGATTTTACCCCTATAGTGATGATACAAGGCATTCTATGATTGGATGACTGCCAAAAAAAGGCATTTTCTCACTATTTTTGAAGTATAGAAGGTAAAATCCAACAAAAATAATTCAAGAAGTATATACTGACCACCTCAAGAGCTTCAGGAGTAAAAATTGACTTTATCCTCATAAAAAATTCTATAAGCAAATGCTAGCTAAAACTATTATCAGACTCCATAATCTGCTGTCATATCAAACATACAAGTCACATCAAAAATATCTTCCCATTGCAAACCCCTCTCCCTCTCTCTACAAGTGTGCATGCTTGTGCACACATCACGTAAAACAAACAAAAGGTAATATTACCCATGGAAAAATCATGTTTACAAAAAGATGAATAAAAAAATGATAAACAATGCAAATCCAGTCACAAGGTTAAAAGAGATTGTTGTGCATCAAAATCAGGAACCTATAATGTGAGAAAGGTTAACTGGACACCTAAAGGAAAACAATAATCCAATTGGTTCCTACAACTTTGATGTTTACAAACTGATAAATTGAAAAGAGTTTACTGTAAGAAACATTTCAGTTGGTTGAATATTAATAAATATGATGATCAAAGGCCAACCACAAAGTAAACAGACAAACAAATAATTAACCACCCACTATCTTACAATCTGTTGATGCATTTCAAAACATATTCAAGTCAGAGAAAGATACAACATTTAGTACACACTTGGTAAGTATGACAACCTAGTAACCTACAAAATTCTTTCAGATGGGCTGACGTGCAGAGTTTTAGTTTACTATATAAAAATCAGCATCTTCGTTCCTTCAAACAGAGCGTATAACATTCACATAATGGTGAATTACAAATGACAAACCACAGCATTACTTACCAATATGTTCCAGCTCCCTGGGATGTAAGTTCCATTCCCTGGGATCCAACATCATTCTCCACAATCTTGCTCAGACCAAAATCAGTAACTTTAGCGACACCAAACTCATCAAAAAGAACATTCCCAGGCTTTAGATCATAATGGATAATCTTCTGAGCTCTTTTATTCAAGTAGATAAGGCCTTGAAAAATCTGAACAATTATGATCCGAGCTTCTCTCTCAGGCAATATAGGAGTTGCTTTGAGAACAGCATCAAGATCTTTTCCTGATAAGGGAAATTGAAGTAACATCAAGAATAGAAGGTAGGTGGCAGGACATGCATTCAGTATATTGCACTGACCATAAACATATCATATGTTTTTCTGATATCCTATTCCTAAGCACAATTATTAACAGGTAAGTAATTTGTTCTGGAGAAAAGCATACCACTACAGTACTCTAAGACAGTGCAGAAGGTGTTCTGGTCAATCTCAAAAATGTCCCAGAGCCGAACAATGTGATTATGCACCAATGTTTTGTGAATATTGTACTCCCGGATTGCATGCCTTATGTAACTTTGCTTCTTATCCTCACTCCATTGAGCATTCAGACCATGAAGCTTACATGCAACGTATCTATGCTCTATCAAATCATAAGCCTGCTGGAAATTTCTTACTTCAATCACTGCAAAAAGGTATGTATTTACAATTGCCAATACTGGCAAAAAGATAATCTCGAATTTTGCTATCGATAAGGAGCCTTGTTTAAAAAATTGCATTAATACTTCAATTATTAAAACATAAAATGACTTGCGAAGTTCTGACCTTGTAAACCTCACTAAATCCTCCTTTCCCAAGCAGGTTTAAAAGGGCATATCGGTGATTCAAAATCTGAAAATTATTGAAACGAGAACCATCCTCATCTCTTATCCGTTTCATTTCACGTATAAGCCGTCCCTTTTCCAGTTCATACCGATCTCTCTCCCGCAAAATAGTTTCTTCCTCCTGTACAAAATAAAATGATCAATAATGAAGGCACTGGTGAACTGGTGTAATTATCATTTTCTTTAATCCTCACTAGTACTGGACTTATCAGATTTTTTGCAATCTAAACAAAGAAAATGAACTTAACGCGCTTAATGCTTGCCAAACGAGATTTAAAGATCTCATCCTGGATGAGTAAATCTTCTTCTTGTGAGCCTGATTCTGCATCTGTTCCATCAACCTTGTCTGTAGAGCAAAAGCAACTACCATTAGCACTAACATTCATGCTAACCAGTAAAAGAAAACTTGAATTAAAAAAACATCAAAAAGAGAGAGAACATGCAAAATGGAGGATGTGTTTAAGGATCTTTGCAAAAGAACACTATTGACAGCAATCCCCGGTTATTGCTAGGAAGACCCCCTGAGTGTGTATGATAATGGATCCCTCACAATTCAAGAATGTATCCACCATAGTTAACAGGACAAAGAGTACCAATATACATTTCTGGCAAAACATCACTTCTATTGTTCAGCACAACCATGGCAAAAAGAGGGCTGCTTTAGAATTATTCTCAAATATCGAACAAATAGTTGAAGGGCGATAAACCTGTTATTAGAAGTCTTTACCGGAACCGCATGCTAATAGATTAATAATAGTTTTTATGTTTAAATGAAGACCAGAAGATAAGTGATGAGTATATCCTTGAATGACAGGTTCCAAATTGCCAATAATTATATAGAAATACCAGAACATAGAGATAGCTGAACACTAAGGATGGAAGTTCACCACATTGGCGTTTCTTCAAGGATTTCCGCTGCCGCTCAACAGCCTCTTTCGTTTCCAGTAATTGTCTCTGAAAAATTAAATGAAAAAAGAACATGATACTGATGCAGACAAGCTCACTCAGGAATTATATTATAATTTTTGCACGTTATTTTTCACAGCACAGAAGCAAAGGGAGTACCTCTGGCAGGTCCTGGGGATGGATTGTGGTGTTATTGTTCCTAGTTAGTTTAAATTTACATTTTTGTTCAACTAGAATCCTAATGGGTACAGTAATTCATTTGAAGGTTATTCATTCATTCATTTATTTATGGAATCCAAAACCGATAAAGTGGATTATTTTGTTTTGGATTACTTCCTAAAAAATTCTAGCTAGGATACTTGAATTCTTGCATCTTTGGTTTGATTTCAAATACAAGCTATCCTTCTTTTGTTGTTATTAAAAAAGAAAAAGAAAAAATGTAATCTTTATTCATAAAGCTTTTCTTAGTTGTTCTACATTGGTTACAATCTCATCAAGATAACGATCAACATAGCACTTAAATTTGACTTATTTTCAGAAGTGGAGCATAAAAAACAAGACAGAAGACAACTCTAGACAATGGAATGACATCCAACTATTAAAACTTCACATAAAAAGAAAAAGGTGTGGTGATACTAGCTTGTTTTAGTTAGCACCTCAAGTTTAAGGAGTAGGTCATGACACTGCTAATTCTCAAGGATGAAACTGTCTGATTACACTAACAAAAAAGATGTCTGGTGTACATTGGTCAAGAAAAAGACCGTTCAAGTTGCCATATGATCAAATTCATTGAAGTTTAGGCACAAATTGTAAATTTGACCTAAAAAGATCATGGTTTTTCAGATAATTGCATAAATGGCATAGCAAGAAGCAGAAAGGCGAATTTCGTTTAAAAAAAATATCATGTAATTTTGACAATTAAAGAGTCAATCCTCCAGTTCGAAGTGTTTGATTAACAATAAGAGAGTATGGTAGCCTGTTTTGATCTATTCTGGAACACCGACAGTTATTAGTGTTTTATGTGACCTTTTTGGTTGAAGTATTCAAATCTTCAGTACGATGCTAGGTTGTATATAGCTTGTTAATGATCCAAAAATGCAGAAAATACCTATAAAACTGTATACATGCATAAGAAATGGTATATACAAATGCAAATTAACAAGGAGATTGTCCCCAAGAATATGGTAACAAAATTAGATTATAGAAGTGATGATCAAGTTTTAGTATAAGTTGGGCAGGTAACGGAATTTGGTATGAAGACTATTCATTTGCAACAAGATTAGCATGACAGCAGAAATAATTCAGAAGGATGTTGTTGTATGAAGCAACTTTGCTTAAGCACTAGGCAGGCAGTATACACAAAACATGCTCCCCAAAGACCACAATTCAAGGTCCTAAGGTTTAAATCAGATCAATTTCAACATATTTCATTTCTTGCAGTTCTACTGTCATGTATTGAAAGTGCTCCACTTACACAGCATGTTCATAAGTCTTCAGTATGTGAAACAAAAACGTCAAAAAGTAGTTAGTTGAACAGAAAAATAAAGCTTAAAAAAGGACAATTAAGTGATTCACACACACACAGAGGGAGAGAGAGAGAGAGTTTTAACTATAACATACAAGGTGAGCATTTAGATCTTTTAGCACTTGTCCATCTTCCCATGTCTCAGATATGACAGTTCCTGCCCTGCAACCCAATAATCAACAGGAGATAGAAGGGAAAAAGTCATTGAACTTAAATAATTTAGAAGCCAACAAATTCAAAAACTCAAAGATGTGGGGAATAGAGCAATTTACAACAATATTGCCAATAAAAAATGAGAAAGAAAACTCCTCTTTATAATAATGCAGGATGCTTGTATTGGTTAGCAGTAAATAATTTTTTTTCAAGGATTTATTAGTGTTCAAAGTTAGTCTCCTATTGCAAAAAGTTTGGGCAAAAACAACAAAATTACCTAAGACACATGTACAACTTAATCCAAGAGATGCGTGGTATTCACACAGCAAAAAAAAAAAGGGAAAGAGAGAGAGAAAGATCACACTTTTTTTTTTGGGTACGTATAATTCTCATTCCTATTCATTTTGAATTTTCCTTTTTTTCTCCCTGGAAAAGTTACTTCTACCTTTTTTTGTTTCATTTCTGTTGCATCAATCCAAGTGGAAATAAAGAGAATTACCTGATAACACCCACATTGCCAAGTCTTAAAGAATCTTGGCGAACTTTCATTCTCGCTTCCTGTCTTTCTGCTTTTGAGACAGATATTAGTAGATCAGATATCATTTTTGTTCTCTGCACCAACAAAGAAATGAAACCTAAAAATTGGTGCAAATTGCAACTAAGTGTGAACGATTTTAAATAAAGAGTAATACTGCTCGGTATCCTATATTTTCCCAAAAGATCAGTATGCATGAAAAAGACAGAACATTAGACCATCAAATCCTACAACAATTCTTGTGCAAATAAGGGAGTGCTTGGTAACATTGCAATTATTACTAGTATCATTATTATCATTATTTAAAAGCCATATACTATCAATGAACTTTTGTTTACATTTTGTAAGAACCATTTTCATATCTCTACCCAAACTCTCACTACCAAAACTCACTCCTTATTCAAGCCCATTCTTCACTATTTGCCTTCCAAATTTTTTCTTCTATTTCTTCACTCTCTGTTTCAAAGAAATTTTTTTCTCACATTCAGATATCTTGTACAACTTTGCCTATGTAAGTGTATGTTTAAATAGCTGGTCCCAAGCCTAGATAAAGGAGGAGGGTCAGGCAGTAGGTTAACAGCCAATGTGAACATACACAATCACTTCACGTGATATGAATTCTCTGCTATCTGACATTTGGACGTGCTCACCTGGGCATGCGCTACATCGGCATCCAAATGTAGTGTTAAGTAAGCAAGAGGCTCCTTCACATAGCCACTTGGGTGTGAGGGAGTTTAGGCAAGGTTCCCACATCATGGACCATGTGGGTAAAGAAGCTAGTCCCACCACATCGGCGCCTACTAGATAGGAAAGGGTTCTTGCATCTAGACGGATGAGTGGGTAAAGAAGCTAGTCCATGAAAGCAAAATAAAGGTAGGCAATTGGAACCTCAGGTCTTTGATAGGAAAATAAATGGAGCTAGTGGATACTATGAAGAGGAGGATTGATATAGTGTGATTACAAGAGGATAGGTGGACAAGTAACAAGGCTAGAGAGTTTGGTTACAAGATATAAGCAATGGTATTGCAGAGGGCATAAAAGTAGGAATGGTGCAAGAATAATTGTAAAACTAGGGCCTAAGGGCAAAATGGTGGAAGTTAAGAAATTCGACGATAGAATTATTTTATTGGGACTAGTGTTGGGAAAAGAAACAATCAACATAGTCAATGCATATGCCCTATAAGTCGGTTTAAGTGGGGATGTTAAGAACAAGTTTTGGGATGATATGGATGCAATTGTTGAAGAAATCCCAAATAAGCAGAACCTTTCTATTAGGGGAGATCTGGGTAGTCTCAGTGATCATTATGAGCAAGTACATGGAGGATATGGATATGGCAACAAGAATGAACCAGGAATTGCTATTTTAGACTTTGCATTAGCTCGTGACCTAGTTTTAGCAAACACTTGCTTCAAGAAAAGGGATTCACAATTGGTTATCTTTAAGAGTGGGGGTAACAAAGTCAAATAGACTTTATACTCACTAAGAGAAGGAACTGTTGACTATTTTGATATGTTACCTTAATTAGTTGATTCTATAATTATTGCTGACTATTCTGTAATTATTAGAGGCTAGCTGTATATTTCCTAATTAGTTGTAGGAAATCTGTATAAATACCTTGTACTCTAATTATTTTAATACACAACAGAAAAATAAGTATTTTTTCTGTCTCAAATTCTTCATGGTATCAGAGCCTCTGCCTTTTTTCCGAGATTAAGTATCCTCTCTCTGGCAGATTTATTCCCATATTTAAAAAAAAAAAATCAGTGTGCTAAGGGTGAGTTTTTTCTCCCCTTCTATTGTCACCACCGGCACACGACGATTGCCCACCCTCCCATCGGTCCGTTGCCGGAAAATCTCAACAAACGATCGCCGCGCATGATCACACGCACCGCCTCCAATCGCCGTCACTGTTCCACACGCCGGCACGTGCAAGCGCATGCTGCTGCCTTCCGTAGTTTTTTGCTGCCGTACCTCTTTCTCCGCCTTTGGCCAACAATTCCACCGCCGGCAATCCAATTTTTCCAGCCATCAGTTCCCACATTCACAGAAACAGGTTCTCTGTCCAATTTTTTTTAACGCAGTAGTTTTCTGGGTTTGTAATGGAAAATAAGCCAATTGAAAAAGGTCCCATGAATACTGATAATCACTATCTACAAATTAGTCTAGTAAAACTAGAAGAGTGCGAATTATTTAGCTTGGTCTAGATCATGTCTTTTGTTTATCAAAGCTAGACAGTTACAAGGGTATATTATTGGAGACAAGAAAAAACTAGATTTTTCTAATGTTGCACACAGTCAGCGAGACTCTAAGAACTCGCTTGTTATGTCTTAGCTTTTCAACTCAATGCAATCACAAATATCTAGACAATACCTATTACTTGATACTGTAGAAAAAATATGGAATGCCCCAAAGCTAACCTATTCCCGCATGGGGAATGATGCTCAAATCTTTGAGATTCGCAACCGTGTTCATGGAACCAAACAAGGTGAGTTGACTATTTCATAGTACTTCTCTGAATTAAGTGGATTGGGGCAAGAACTGGATTATTATCAAGACTTCCAGGCAGATTGTATTGGGGATGCTGTAAAATTTCAGTAGCTAGTGGAAAAAGAACGGGTTTATGACTTTCTTGTTGGCCTAAACAATGATTTTGATCAAATACGTGTTCAAGTACTTGGCAAGACTCCTTTTCCTTCTCTTGCAGAAGCTTATTCTATGTTCAACAGGAAGAAAGCAGAAGGAATGTCATGCTTTATACAGCACCAGTTGAGAAATCAGGTTTAGCTGCTACTAGTTATGTGGAGTAGTCAAAGTTTTCTGACAAAGATAGCATCCACTGTGACTACCGCGGCAAGCCAAGGCATACTAAAGACACTTGTTGGAAGTTGCATGGGAGACCACCAAGAGGTTGTGGAGGAAAACAAGCCACTTCCACTAGGACTCAAGCCAATCTCTCTAAATCATTGATATCGTCCCATGACACAACTTCTGCTGAAATGTTTTCTTCTCATGAAATTCAGCACCTCAAGTGTCTTCTATCTCAACTAGATTCTTCCACCACTGCCACCTCTAATTTTGTGAAATCAAGTACTGCTTTTATTGCTTCTCTTAACTCGTGGATTATTGATTATGATGCGAACAAACACATGACAGGCTCTTCTAAAGGCTTTCTTCACTACTCTCCATGTTTAAAAAGGGATAGTGTCAAGATAGTTGATGGGACTTTAACCCCTATTTCTGGAACAGGTTTTATTGTTTGTACTCTGAACATTACATTGTCTTTAGTTCTTCACGTTCCCAAATTTCCTGTTAATCTTTTATCTATTAGTACCATCACCAAATCTATGAATTATAAAATTGAATTTTTTCCTAATCATTGTGTTTTTCAAGATCTTCAAACAAGGAGGAGGATTAGCAATGGTAGAATACATGATGGCTTATATATGGTGGAAGGCAGTTCAGAATTAGATCCTAATCAAAAATTTTTTGGCGGATATAAAGAAGTCAACCAGGAAATAATGCAGTGGCACAAGCGGTTAAGGCATCCATCCTTTTTTATTTTATAAAGATTATATCCTAGTTTGTTTTTCAAAATTCAAATAAGATCATTGTTTTGTGATACTTGTAAATTTGCTAAGCATACTAGAACCTCTTATCCTTTGACTAATAATAAAAGTAGTGTTCCTTTTATGATTATTCACTCTGATGTTTGGGGGCCTACTCAAACTGCTTCTTTCTCTGGGAATCGATGATTTGTTACATTCATTGATTGATGCACCAGAATGACTTGGGTTTATTTAATCAAAGCCAAGAGTGATGTTTTTTCTTGCTTTCAATTTTTTCATAATATGGCCAGAACTCAATTTGAAGCTAAGATTAAAATTTTACGAATTGATAATGGCAAAGAGTACATGGATGGTCGATTTAATGATTATTTGGAGTCATATGGGATTATTCACCAAACTAGTTGTCCTTATACTAGTCCTCAAAATGGGGTAGCTGAAAGCAAAAATAGGCATCTTTTGGAAATCGCTAGATCTCTTATGCTCACAATGCATCTTCCCAAGATTTATGGGGGGATGCAATCTTAGCAGCTACCTACCTCATCAATAGAATGCCTCTAAAAACTCTAAACTTTAAGAGTCCTCTAGAAATCTTGAAAGGGAAAATGATTACATTGTTCCCCCTAAGGTTTTTGGGTGTGTCTATTTTGTCCATACTAGGGATGCTGGGAAACTTGATCCTAGAGCCCTTAGATGTGTGTTTGTTGGGTATTCCCCGATTCAAAAAGGATACAAGTGTTATCATCCTCCATCTAGAAAGTACTATATTAGTATGGATGTTACCTTTCGGGAATCTGAACCTTATTTTTCCTCTATGACATCACCTCTTCAGGGGGAGTATATTGAGGGAAAAGAAGTGATGCATAGTCTTGTAATTCTTAATGATATTACTCCTAGAGAGGGTTCTGACAAAGAAAAAGGTGATATTACTCCTAGTGAGGGTTCTGACAAAGAAAAAGGTGATATTACTCCTAGTGAGGGTCTAACAGAGAAAAAGGTCAAGGTGAGACTAATGTTCAGGGAGAAATTACTATTGGGCGTTTAGATAAACCTAACTTGTTGAGATATTCGAGGAAAAACAAGATTGAAAAAGCCATCATGCAACCTACACTACAAGAATCCTTCTCATCTGGTGAGTCATTTTCTAATTCTGCTCCTGATTTGAATTTACCTATTGCTCAAAGAAAGAGGATTAGGTCATGTACACAACATTCTATCTCTAACTTTGTTTCCTATGACTCCTTGTCTCCCTCGTATAGAGTTTTTGTCTTGTCTATTTCCTCTGTGTCTATTCCACAGAATTGAAAAGAAGCTCTCAAAGATCCTAGATGGAAAGAAGCCATGATAAAATAAATGAAAGCTCTAGAAAAAAATGAGACTTGGGAATTAGTCACCTCTCCAGGCAAGAAGTTGATTGGAAGCAAGTGGGTGTTTACAATAAAACACAAAGTTGATGGCTCAATTGAAAGGTTCAAAGCCAGATTAGTAGCTAAAGGATTCATTCAGACTTATGGAGTGGATTACCAAGAGACTTTCGCACATGTTGCCAAAATGAACACAATCAGAATTTTGCTATCCCATGCAGCTAATTTTGATTGGGAATTACAGCAGTTTGATGTTAAAAATGCATTCCTATATGGAGATCTAGAAGAGGAAGTCTACATGGAAATTCCACCTGGGTTTGATAATGGGAAGACTCAAGGGAAGGTGTGTAGATTGAAGAAAGCATTGTATGGACTGAAATAATCTCCTAGAGCTTGGTTTGATAAATTCAGCAAAGCCATGATCTCTTTCGGATATCATCAAAGCAATGCTGATCATACTCTCTTTATA
>CANXYI011810657.1:0-14057 GCA_948208565.1 Hura crepitans
TAATATGGCCGAATGGCCTATAATAGGTAATATGCTTGCTGCTTCATACTTTGTGAAAGAAATTGGGTATGTATGTTATTTCTCATAAATGAACATAGTTGTAACTAATGTTATGAAAAAAAATAAGGGTTAGGTGCATAAAATGCCTTAAAACTGAAAATGACCCAAAAAAAGCTCCTAAGGGCATATTATGCCATAAATTGAGAAAATAATGACATAAAGGCATAAAATAATCCAAATGGACTTTATAACCTTATTTGAATGTGTTTATGATAAAAACATGCTAAAAATCCATACATGAGATAGAAAAAGTGTGATTGTTGTGAATATGGCATAATGATGTGAAAAGTGGGCATAAAGGCTCAAAATGCTATTTTTAATAAAGTTAAGTAGTTTTAGTCATTCAATGGCTAAAATATGTATGTAAAAAGCGACATAAGCCTATTTAATGAGGTGGAACTAACTAAAATGGTTTTTAGCCCATGAGATGCAACAACCTAGGAAATGGATAGATTGACCAGTCAACTAAGGGATATAGCAGTTGCTAGGTCACTTCAGTGCTTATATTAGGTCTAAGGGTACACTTTTATTCGACGTATGGATATATGTGTTTTGATCTTTAGATCTAGTAGATGCAACCACCAGTAAAGGTCCTGTGAGGGCCACTGCATATAACATATACAGGTACAGCTGTGTAAGTTGCATTTGATACTATACTATGCTGGTGTAATAGCCATCAAGTCCAAAATGCAAGCCACTGCATAATTTATAATCCCATTATCCATAGGTTCAAGAAAATTCCCATGGGCATAAGTAAAGAAAATAAAGCAAATGGTGAATAACATATTATGTATGTTATGGTTTTAAAATAACTAATCATCTTTTGTATAATGTGAATTGGTGCAGATTGATGAATTGATGTTTTATAAGTTACTTTGCTATGCATGCATGAGATAGAGTTGCTTGTGCATGGTTAATTTCAAATAAATCTTAATTATGGCATGTTAAAAATGATATATTAGCATATATTATTTTGATTACACTACTAAGCAAGTTGCTTAGCATGTCATTTGTTTATAATGCATAGGTACTACAATGTTTTGATACTCGAAGCCTCAGGACATCAAGACATTAAAGATAAGGCTTTATTTTGGTAAAGCTTTTGTTATGTAATAGATGTGATGTATAGGTGCACTCAAATGTATATGTAAATGGGATAGGCCTAACTTGTAATTATTTTGTAACTATTGTAATTTAAAATGTTCTTCTTAGATATTAACATTTGTATGATGTATTAAACTATGATATTGCATTTTGTATTGTATGATATCTCTTCCTGAGGTTGAGATATCATATGTTGTGTTTACTTGCTATAGAGTGATTAGAGGATCACATTAAGTTGATAGAAGTGTGTGATGAGATATAGAAGTGTCTTTTCTTATGCAGTTGTCTAGCACCCTCTACTCGATCCGTACACCGGACCTGAGTAAGGACCGCCACAACATACTGATATCCAATTTCGCTACCTATAAAACTCAATTAATTTAAAAATTTTTATTAAATAAATAAATTCTTTCATTTTGGAGTAGTAAAACACTAAAAATCATTTGGCACATTTTATGAGGCAACTAATGGGGTCATCTTGCTGAAAATTCGAGAGTATAACAGCTATACAAAGTCACTTTCCCAAATAGTAAACCTATTGTATAAAAATATGCAACTCATCTCAACATCAAAGGGTTTTCCTAACCCTCTAAACTCCATCAGAAAACATAGAGCCTTAGGCTTAACTTAATCAGCATTCCCATATGCATCATCAGTGTTATCACATAAGTCATGCAAGAAAAAAAAAGCTTTTACAATATTATCACTTTAATTACAAAAACTAAGCCCAAAGTTTATAGATTAGGCCCAATCCCTCTAGAATCACAAGAGCAACACTAATAATATTTACATCAATATCATTTTACAAAAAGAAACCAAAAGTACCTAAGAAGGGTAGCCTTTGTATTCTCTTATAGGGCAAATGCTTTGATTCTAATTTACTGCTCTGTTACCTAGCATCGTAAATAGGCAATGTGCTAAGGTTTTGCTTAGTTGTGTAATCACTTTAACATGTCATGGCAACTTAAGCATATAATTATGAAATATGAGTCAAATGAGTCATTTTATAATGATATATATACGTATATTATGATAATCACATGATTATACAATATATCACATACTTGTCTTTAGAAACACAAAAACCATACTATGTCCATAATCATAGCATAAATTGCTCTTAACATAATTGAAATCAACCATACACCTGAAGTATTCATATATCACTCAAAATATACACTTGCTCAATTTTTAATTGGTAATGAGCATCCAATATGCATTTTGATCCATTACCATACCTATGCATTATTATCGCATATTTAGGTTCCAAGACCCTATATGCACTAACTTGTTAATAATATGAGTATAAAACTCCACATAAAAGCACATATATCATATTAATGGTTTAAATATGCCATTATGCCAAAAAGTATCAATGTCATGCAATATGCATCATTAAAGATGCAATTAATATTATTAATAGTTAACTCATGCTAGCATCATAATACTCCGCATTTTTATTATTATTATTATTATTATTATTATTATTATTATTATTATTATTATTTGTTTAATTTATGCCTATACTCAAGAGACAACTATCTAAGTCTGGATGGCGAATAACAATGCACCTGAAGGTGCTAACACTCGAGCATTGTAAACCTATGACACTCCCTACGGGATTCCCAAAGAAACCCAATAAGCAGAGCACTTCTCGCTAGGTCACCCATCCTAAAGTTTCTCCTAAGGTCATTCATTTAACTTTCACTAATTTCACTCCAGATCATGTTATTTGACTCCAAAACCACTTTCGTCAGCTCCTATGGTCCATTTAGGTTAGAATCAATATGATCCAGCCATTACAGAGAAAAACTAATAACACTTAAGTATCACCTAAAAAATCAACAGCATAAGGGCTACTCAGGTCCTATCCCAAAATTTTCCACAAGCCTGTTTAACACTTTTATAAACAATTCACCACACCTGGACCCTTCTAGTCTCCCCATTCTCAACCTATCATTATCATCTAATACACATCAAGCTTAAGCCTTAAGCCACAGATAAAACATGCATAATATAAAGCCTCAAGCTCACATCAACAACATATATCACACATGAACATATATTCACCAAAGAACATATATAGATGCTTTATTTACATAAGCATGTTATAATTACTTAATTATATTACATGTTCACAGCCTATATACAAATTATGCCCAACTCCTACCTAAGTACATGGATATTCAATAGTATGATAATTACATCCAAATTCTTCACATGTATCCTTTGAACTACTATCGTCACACTTTAGGAGGTAGGTCCCACTATCATGTACCTATACACCAAAATCGATGTGCTGAGTATATGAGATACTTAATGGTGAACTTAAAGCAATTTAATCATAATGTTTATATTATTAACTTACTTATTCAGTTAAGGAAATGGTTTTACTTTATTATATAAATTATTTACTCATTAAGGTGCCAAAATTAATGAAATACCCTTAAGTTATTCTATCTAATCTAGAATAGTAATTTTGACTCACCTATAACATTTAAAGTGAGAACTATTACTTTTAACATGCATACTTTGTAAGAATCACTTAATTTGTGTCAAAGGTGAAAAATTGCTAAAATACCCTTTTACAATATTTTTATTACTTTTTCTAAAAAAGTCACCCAATAAGTTTAAACATCATTCTTAATGATTATTTTGCTTATTACTTAATTTATTTCACTGTAACTAATCTAGCACATCTATGCAAAATGTCCAAAAATACCCTTTAGCCTGTATTTTATCAAAACTTAGAAAATACTATTTCATTATGCTTAGTTCTTAACTTCATAATCAATTTGATTATTTACTCAATTTAATTCTCTAGCTTGACTAGGAAGATGACACTTTAAGACACTGGATCTAAAGGGATAATAAACTGGTACAGTGGTCCCTATTCTAGACTTACACTACTACACCAGCATGTGTGCCATAATAGAGATCAGTTGTAGCCTCCTTAAACACAATGAAATAACTATGTGGCATAATGGAGATCAGCCCATGTGCCTCCCTAATAATAAATAATAGTCAAGAATTGGATGACATAATGGATATCAGTCTGTAGACCTATCCAACCACCAATGAATACCATTAATAACTGGGTGACATAATGAAGATCAGTCCGTAGACCTCTCCAGCCACCAATCATTTAGCTATTGCAAAACCTTAAGTTGACCAGTTAACCCATCCAATGGGTGTCTAACCAATGTTCCAAGTAACTTAATTTAACTTCATTTATTGACTAAAAATATTCTTATAATATTTAAGTTTGAAAAATAGATAGATAAAAATTTTATCTCATACTTTAAAATTTTATTCAGACTGGTATAGCCACTTTTTGGCTTTACCGGGTAAAATTCTAAAACAATTTTTATGTCTATTGCTGCCAAAATTCAAGGTATCTTATATTATGATTTCTCAGGGCATCTCCACTTAAAAGGTTAATACTTTCTATCCAGTGACATTTTTGGTTCAGGTAGAGGTCAAATGGACAGTTATAGGTCATGTTAACCACTTTTAAATTCACTTTTCTAGGACTGTTTTAAGTCTAAATTAAGCTCAATTTTCAAGGTTCTTTTTAGTATTTTTCTAGGCACAAGGCCAACTTTAACTGGGCTAAGTTTATGGCTAAAATCTAGGCATAAAGGTCATCTCTAACTAGGCCAAATCCATAACTAAAACATAGGCACTAAAGCTAACTGGAACTGAGCTAATTCCATGGCCAAAATATAATTGAATTCTAGCCTCTCAAAGGCATAATTTAGGTTCAATTCACTAGCTCATTTAAGCCCCTTTTTAAGTCATTCTTTTAAGCTTTAAATACATATTTTAGTATAATCTTTCTAGCCAATTTAAGGCACATTTTCTAAGGTGTATATTATGATATCATTAGGTCATATACTTAGTTAATTCCTTAGGCATTTCATGCCACTTTTCAAGGCTTAATAGCATACTTTATCATCACTTTAACAACTTAAATTTTCATGCCAACATGCTATGAATACTTTTAAGTACTTAAAGAAAATAACCTTAATTCCAATCCTATTCCACCTAATCACAACATTCAAGCATATTTCCATGCCATGAACTCAATTATATTCATAAGCATCTCAATCTAAGCCAATTTAGCTAAGGCATAAAGTAACATTTCTTAAAACACAATCATCAAAGCTCACGGGTACAAGGAAAAATGTATAATCAATAGGGATTTCCATACCTAAATTCACATAGTTCACCTCCGAGCATGCCAAGCACATTTTAAACTCATCTTAGTCAGCAATTTATTCACTTAAGCAACTATAGGCAGTAAATTCTAGCAAGCTTTAGGAAGCCAAGTTAGAAAACACTAAGAACACATGCTCAATTCCACTAACTACTCAAGAAAATCAATCTCACCAAAGAAGAATTCAACTTTAACCACATTATTCCAACCCTCCTAAGTCAATGTTCACTAGCCTAGACACCCATACACATAAAGAAAAGGCTAAAAGTCCACTTACATGTCACTTTGAAGGTGCCATCCTTATCTAAGTCTATGCTGCTAGCCCAATTCTAGCCACCATAGTGACTTTGTTCCTCTTCTGTGAGCCACCAAATGCCACCTTTAGGCCATCACCACCTTACACACAACACCAAATCAAAGTTAGCTAGAGTTTAGCATTAAAAATTAGCCAAAAAGCCTAAGAAATGAGGGAGAACTAGCCATTAACTCACCTTTGGGTCATGGTTCTAGACTATTCTGAACTAGTCCTTTTGTTTGATTTTTATCTCCTAAAACATAGCTCCTTTTGGCTAATTCTTATCTCTTGTAGTGCCTAACATCCAAGAGAAATTTTAGAGACTAAAATCAACCCATTTGCTCATCAGAGAAGAAAGTTATGGCCTAAATATTGAAGGACTAGCGTCGGTAGAAAGCATAAATGGGGAGAAATAGATTTTGTTCTTTACACATGGAAATCCATTTGTCATGGCCCCCTTGCCACTTAGCATGTTGTGGGCCCCATTTTGACACTTCAAAAATGATCCTAAAAATTCTCGAACCATCTCAATTTTTTTAGCAAACTTAAAAAATTCGTAAAAATTCACTCAGACAGCCAAAAATTACACTAATTATTTTGAAATTTCTATTTTAATCCCCTCTACTTGTTTGTAAATTTTTGTGGCCAAATTCCATCGATAGGGTAGTTTTCATACTACCTCAATTTATGTGCTAACTTAAAAATTATGAGAATTTGCAAACAACCTCCAATTTCAAAAATTCTTTCACCATTGGACTTAATGTAATTTTCTAGCTTCAAGGTCAAATATTTTTGGGTTCGTTCGGGAACATCTCGGGTCAGTCCTGTCCATTGGTTTTGCTAAATTTTTAAAATTTTCCCATTCCATCAAATTAAAGCCCTTTAAAGTTTCATAACCCGTGCCACCACCTTGATCTATATACAAGTGACTCGACACCTCGGGTGCACTCCTCAGACCATGTGGCACTATTCTCGAAGCCTCAAAACATGGGCGTTACATTTCTTTCCCCTTTAAGAAAATTACATCCTTAAAATTACCTAAAGTAAATAAAGTAGGATACTGAACTCCCACTTGCTTGTCTAGCTTTCAAGTAACCTCTTTTGTACTTTTATACCTCCATAGCATTGTAATAATGGTATTGACTCATCTTTACAATTATCTCATTTTATGAGACATACTTTAAATTGTTTCTTAGTCATAGCTTATATCTAGCTGTATCTCAATAGCTATCATCAGAGTCATGTGTAACTGATCCAATCTTTGACCTTTGAGCATAGAACATAAAATCACTATGTGTTGCTACAGCTTAAGTGGTAATACAAGTTTATATGCTACAGGTCCTAACCTTATCAGTACCCCTGTAGGGTCTGATAACTTAGGACTCAATTACCTTTTTCTCGAATGGAAAAACTCAAGAACACTTTTTCTCTGACTAAATATTTAGTAGTTCTCTATTTCAAGTCAGTACATGATTCCTATCTAATCACACTGCTTTTAGCCTTTTTAATCAAATATGCATTGGAGATTTTCACTCTCTACCTCACTCTAATACAAAGGAAACCTATATTGTCTATTATACAATACCTTATAGGGGTTTATTTCTAATTAAACTGGTTACTGCTATCATAGGCAATCTCTGCCAAGCAAATATGTACATATATTAGACATTTGTATCACCCTCTCTAACTGTTCATCAGATCGAGGATGATAAACTAAGTGATGAGCTAGTCTAGTGCCTAAAGCTGCTAGCAGCTTCTTCCAAAATCTAGAAGTAAAATAAAAATCTTTATCTAAATGACAGTCATTGGCACAACATGAAATCTGATGGTCTCATCACCATATAGTCTAGCTAACCTATTTAAAAACTAATCCATTCTAATCAAGTAACTTAGACTTTTAGATCATCTGTCAACAATTATCCATGCAACAATGTATTTACCTTTACTCAATAGTGAACTCATTACAAAACTCAGAGTGAACTGTTCTTATTCTCACTTTAATATAGCTATAGGATACAACAATTCAGAAGGATTCTGATGCCTAACTTCTACCTACTAGCATATCCAACACCTAATATTATACTTTACCACATTTTTTCCATACTAAGCCATCAAGGAATAAAATTCCCAAGGTTAGATTTTTCCTCCCAGAATGCATGGAACAAGGAGACTCATGTATTTCCTTAAACATCTATAACTCAGATTCTTTGTACAAAATGTACATGATCCATTCTGATGAGTCCATTACTCACTTACTATCACTGAGACTCGTTGGTCTTCCCCTTTTTTGCTTTGCTAATTATCTGAACCATCTACTTGTCTCTTATTTAATTCTCTTCGATCTGTTGTCTAAAATCTAACTTCATTTGTAATTCATCCACTAATGCTTCTTCTAAAATAAATGGTAACTTGACATTCACAATCTCTCAAGGTCACCATTAATTTCCCTATACTTAGCATATATCATCATATTAGCTCTTATTGGTAGGTAGTCACTCAGGCAATCACAATCCTAAATCAACTCTACCTAGCTTCTCTATCTCAGGTCCCTTCTCCTGAGTGAAGGAATATTTCAAACTCTAATGATTTATATCTATACAACATTCATCTTTATACTGATAATGCCATCATTTGTTTTAACATAACCCTAATGATAACTAGCTCTAAATCAAGGGTAATATAATCCTTCTCTCGTGGCTTCAACTGTCTTAAAGCACAAGCTATAACCTTTCTATCAAACATTAACACCTAATAACTTATTCAGTAAGGCATCCTTGCACATGACAATGTCCTTACCCTATTCCAGTTGAACCAGGATAAGAGCCTTTATCAACTTCTATTTCAACTTAGCAAACTATCTTGACATTGATTATTCCACACATTTCTTACATCCTTTCTGATTAGTCCAGTCAAAGGAGTAATAATAAATGAAAGTCCTCTTACCAATCTTGTATAACATCAACGAAGCTCAGAAAATTTCTTATCTTAGTTACATTCCTAGAGGGTTTCAATTCCAATACTACCTCACTTTTACTGAGGCCAATTCTGACTCCTTCTATTGAAACTAAGTGGCTAAAGAAAAACTTCATTTGCCCAATTCATAATTATTGAGTTGGGCATACCACCATCTTTCTTTTAGTGTCTATATCATAACCCTTAAATGCTTTTCATACCCTTTCTAGTTCCTAGAGCACACTAAAAAATTATCTAGCAACACTGTTTCCACTAGTCTACCTAAAATTAAAAGCTTTGCCCATTGCAATTCATGAAATTGCTAAGGCATTAGTGAGCCCCGATGTCATCACCAAAGACTCATGATGTCCACACTAGGTCCTAAAAGTAATCTTAGTAATATCATCTTCCCTAAATCCTCAACTGATAATATCTAGATCTTATATAACTTTAAAAGAAAGAAGACAAGCCTCTCTCAATGGTCAAGAAGATCATCCACTAGAATGGGGATACTAATCCTACACACTCCCTCTGTTTAATCACCTTTAGGGTAAGTCATAGCTCGAGTGACCTATCTTTCTTTCTCAGATATAGCTTAAACACTTACTGAGAAATTATATTGGGTCTAATAAAACACTTCTCACATAGCACTTGTAGCTATACTCTTAGTGCTTTTATTTTAATAGATGCCCTCTTTTAAAGAATAATGAACACTGGAGCAATACCAGGATACACCTCCACTTCAGAATCTAATTTTGTCTAAGATGATAACTCTGGTCGATCAAGAAGAATATATTAGAGAACTAAGCTTTAACTAATTGAAATGCTAAATTAGAATTAATCTAGTTTGATCAATACTTTAGGCTAAACATGCCTCTTTCCTTCTGAAGGAGTTATTATATATTGATAACAAGGATAAAATTGTTTAAAGGATTTCTCCCACCATCCATTGTCTTTAACAATCTTCATACAGTCTGGAGGGTTAAATTCCTATGGTTAACCTCATTCATAGCCTAATACTTAATAAGACAATCTATCTTAGAAGTACCTCAACTTATTAAAATACAACTTAGTCAACCCACAACAATCCATGCCCTTAAATCAACACAGGCATCTTTTATACCCCCTTTTTCACAATTACACACTGCCTCATAGGGTTATAAACTCAAATATCTGCATTAAATAGCTTAGGCCCTATCTATTTATCCTTTAATAGTGTAGTACATACACATCAGGGCATTAAATCAAAGTCTATCATAGCCAAAACTAGAACATTAAATAACAACAAAATACTAGTCATACCATTTAGTGCTACAACCACTTTTTCAATCTCACTATATATTGCTTGGCTGAAGCACAAGCCTTAATTCTAACACCCTGACTAACAATGGACTACTATTCTTTAATTTATTTTTAACCCTTACTTTGGAGTGTAATGGTAGATATCTAGGTCTAAGCACTCTCTTTTTTGTCCCTGAGAACACTCTCTTTGTAGTGGCCTCTAACACCATATTGGAGACATTCTTCTCACTTACCTCTTTTGCACTACTCCTAGTGCCTTTTCTAACAACCACACATGGAAAATCCACTCCTGTTATCCTTTTTATAAGGAGTGCTTTTAACCCAAGAATGCAATGAAAGTCTACTATTAGGAGCTTACCCTAACCTCTAGGTCTGTGTCAACTTCTGCCTCTAGTACTCTCTCTGCTACTGGGACCTGGACTAAAACTATGCTTGTAACTGACTCTCTTTCCTTGTCTTACTAATATGGTACTACACTGGGCTGTCCCACAGTGCTCTACCTCTTTTTGTAAAAGAGGTCTCTTCTTGCTAGTACTATTTCTTCATGTCATATACAGTTAGTGTTGATACTGCCAAATCCCTATTTTTAGGGTTTAACTGTCTATATCCTTGATTTTACAATTAATCTTATAAGGAATCTCTTATATTCTGTATATGTGTCATTAAAAATAATTTCCTCAATATACTTTAGAAATCTGGTAAGATCCTTTCATGTGCTACTTTTCGCAATACCAAGATAGGGTTTCTCCTGCCTGTTATAAGTCAGTCACTCCTAACTCTAGTTGCTAACCAGTATGACTGGGTTCAAATACTAATATAGAACCTGCTCTTTATATAACTATGGTTATCAAACCAATTAGTTCCATAACCCCTCCTTCAAGCAACTAGACTAGTCATTTCTATACTACAGAAGACTTTCTGTTCTTAGCCTTGAAGAGCATAACAATTCAGAGGAATTAAAAATAACTCTTTGATATCCATGTACTTTACCAACGAACATTGAACTTTTGCTTTAATACCACCAAATGTGACATCCCTTACTGGATTCTCGAAGAAACCTAAAAAGCAGTGCACTTCCCACTAGGTCACCTATCCCAAAATTTCTCCTAAGGTCATTTGTTTAAGTTTTACTAATTTCACTCCAGATTAAGCTATCCGACTCCAAAACCACTTTTGTTAGTTCTTATGGTCCATTTAGGTCAGAATTAATATGATCTAGTCATTACAAAGAAAAACTGATAACACTCAAGTATCACCTAAAAATTCGGCAGCATAAAAGCTGCTCGGGTCCTATCCTAAAAATTTCCACAAGCTTGTTTAACACTTTTATAAATAATTCACCACAGTTGGACCCTTCTAGTCCTCTCATTCTCAACCTATCATCATCATCTAACACACATCAAGCTCAAGCCTTTGGCCATAAATAAAACATGCATAATATAAAGCCTTAGGCTCACATCAACAGTACATATCACACATGATCATACATTCACCAAAGAACATATATAGATGCTTTATTTACATAGGGAGGTTATAATTACTTAATTACATTACATGTCCATAGCCTATATACAAATTTTGCCCAACTCCCACCTAAGTACATGGATATTCAATTGTATGATAATTACATCTAAAGTCTTGACCTGTATCCTCTGAACCACTATCATCACATTTTACGAGGTAGGTCCCGCTGTTGTGCACCTACACACTAAAATCGATACGCTAAGTATATAAGATACTCAGTGGCTAACTTAAAGCAATTTAATCATGGTGTTTATATCATTAACTTACTTATTCAATTGAGGAAATGATTTTACTTTTTTATATAAATTACTTACTCACTAGGGTGCCAAAATTATTGAAATACCCCTAGGGTATTCTATCTAATTTGAAATAGTATTTTTAACTCACCTAAAACACTTAAAGTAAGGACTATTACTTTCAACATGCACACTTTGTAAGAATCACTTAATTTGTCTTCGAGGTGAAAATTTACTAAAAATACCCTTTTATTTTTATTACATTTTCTGAAAAAGTCACCCAACAAGCTTAAACATCATTCTTAATTATTATTCTGCTTGTTACTTCATTTATTTCACTATAACTAATCTGGCATATCTGTGCAAAATGTCCAAAAATACTCTTTAGCCTATATTTTATCAGAACTTATAAAATACTATTTCATTATGCTTAATTCTTAACATCATAATCAATCTAATTATTTACTCAATTTAATTCTCTAGCCTGACTAAGAAGATGACACTTTAAGACACTAGATCTAAAGGGATAATAAACTTGTGCAGTGGTCCCTATTCTAGATGTACGATGTTGTATCGGCATATGTGCCATAATAGAGATCAACTATAGCCTCTCCAGACATAATGAAAACAACTATGTGGCATAATAGAGATTAGCCTGTGGGCCTCCCTAACCATAAATAAATATCAAGAACTACATGACATAATAGAGATCAGTCGTAGACCTCTCCAGCAACCAATGAACTAGCAGCTGCACAACCCTAAGTTAACCGATCAACCCATCCAGTGGGCATCTAACCAATGGGCTAAGTAACTTAATTTAACTTCATTTATTGACCAAAAATATTCTTACAATATTTAAGTTTCAAAAATAGACAGATAAAAATTTTATACAGACTGGTATAACCACTTTTTAGCTTTGCCGAGTAAAATTCTAAAACAATTTTTAAGTCTGTCGCTGCTAAAATTCAAGGTCTCTTATATTATGATTTATTAGCGCATTTCCACTTAAAAGGTTACTACTTTCTATCTAGTGACATTTTTGGTTCAGGTAGAGGTCAACTGGACAATTACAGGTCATTTCGACCACTTTTAAAGTCACTTTTCTAGGACTATTTTAAGTCTAAATTAAGCTAAGTTTTCAAGGTTCTTCTTGAACAAGGCCAACTATAACTAGGCCAAGTCTATGGCCAAAATCTAGGCATAAAGGCCATCTCTAATTAGGACAAATCCATGGCTAAAACATAGGCACTAAAGCCAATTGGAATTGGGCTAATTCCATGGCCAAAATATAATTCAATTCTAGACTCTCAAAGGCACAATTTATGTTCAATTTACTAGCTCATTTGAACCCCCTTTTAAGTTATTCTTTTAAGCTTTAAATACATGTTTTAGTCCAATCTTTCTAGCCAATTTAAGGCACATTTTCTAAGATGTATATTATGATATCATTAGGTCATACACTTAGTTAATTCCTTAGGCATTTCATGCCACTTTTTAAGCCTTAGTAGCATACTTTATCATCACTTTAACAACTCAAATTTTCATGCCAACATGCCATGAATACTTTTGGGTACTTAGGGAAAATAGCCTTAATTGCCATCCTATTCCACCTAATCACAACATTCAAGCATATTTGCATGCCATAAACCTAATTATAGTTATAAACATCTCAATCTAAGCCAATTTAGCTAAGGAATAAAGCAACATTTCTTAAAACACAATCAGGAAAGCTCACGGGCATAAGGAAAAATATACAATCAATGGTGATTTCCACACATAAATTCACATAGTTCACCTCCTAGCATGCCAAGCACATTTTAAACTCATCTTAGGCAGTAATTTACTCACTCAGACAACCATAGGCAGTAAATACTAGGAAGTTTTGTGAAGCCAAGTTAGCAAACACTAAGAACACATGCTAAATTCCACTAAATACTTAAGGAAATTAACCTCACCAAGGAAGAATTCAACTTTAACCACATTATTCTAGCCTCCTAGTCTATGTTCACTAGCCTAGACACCCATACACATGAAGAAAAGGCTGAAAGTCCACTTACTTGTCACTTTGAAGGTGCCATCCTCATTTAAGTCTATGCTACCAACCTAATTTTGACTATCATGGTGACTTTATTCCTTCTCTGTAAGCCACTAAATGCCACCCTTAGGCTATCACCACCTCAAACACAACACCACACAGATGTACACTATAGTTTAGCATAAAAAATTAGCTAAAACACCCAATAAATGAGGGAGAACCGGCCATGAACTCACCTTTGGGTCATGGTTCTAGACTATTATGAACTAGTCCTCTTGTTTGATTTTTAACTCCCAAACCACAACACCTTTTGGCTTGATTCTTATTCTT
>CANXYI011811037.1:0-11259 GCA_948208565.1 Hura crepitans
TGAGAGAAAGTGCATTTTTATTTTTGTCATGTAATCTAGGGGTAATTCTAAGCCTTTAGGTGAAAATAGAACTTAGTTTAGAGTTATATTGAATTTTCTAGGAATTTATAAATGTTTGTTACATATTATGTAAGCAAAGGAAAAACAAGCTTAGGAAAGGTGTCCATAAGTGGTGAATTGCACATTGAGGTAAGTGAATATGATTTAACCATGTGCATGATTCATTGGCATGAAAAAGTGTATGAAATTCTTGTATGGAAAATGTAAGTGTTAGGTAATGGTTATGTATTTGATGATATATTCAAGTTATTTGATATATAAATGCATGTAAATAAGGTATATATAGTGAAATAGTTGAAAAAGAATGAATATGTCATTGAACTCAATGCATGTAAAGGTTTATGGAACCACTACATAGTATGACATAGGAATATATAGGTGCAGCTATAGTATAAGGTCCAAAACATGGACCACTACACAATGAGAATTCCATTATCCAGTGTACTTAAGTGTAGTCTCTCGATATGGGCCTAATAATGGAAGTAAAACTAATGTATGCCATAATGCAAAATAGAATGACAATTGAAGATAAAAGAATGAAAATACCACATATGAAATGATGATATAGTATATAACTTGAGATGACACTTACATTACTGTAATTGCATGATTAATGAAATGAACTATTATAAATGACTGTAATTGCATGACTGCATGAATAAATATGAAACATACATATCTTTACTTCATATTCACCACTGAGTTTTACTCAGCATATCAGTGTTCCATTGTGCAGGTTGAAGTTAGGACAACACAATAAGTGTAAAGCCTTGGTAGCTGAACAAGAGTCTTTAGAGTATTTTCTTTTGGTCTTTTGTCTATAAATTTTAAGATGTGTACTCATTTGTATAAAAATAGTGGGGTTTTGGGGTTATGCATATAATTGTAAATAAGTAATAAAGTAATGATGAACTATGATGAAATGAAATCAAAATGTATGCATGTTTGTAAATGATATAACTGTTTTTATATTCTGTATATATTTGTTGATGATGGCGTGTTTGAGAGCCTAACACTAAGTGCTAATTTATATATATATTGATGGTGCATGTAATTGTGTTGAATGATGAGGATGGAGGACCAGAAGGGTCTTAGAGTACGGTTTTTTATGACTATATATATATATATATATATCAAAGTGCATTTTTATGATAGGAAAATTTTTTATTTTTAACCCAGACAACTATTATGTCATCTAATTTTCTGTAAAAATGCTTTCAAACAAAATAATTGGTTTTCACAATGTAATATGTCTATTATGAATTTAAAGTAAAGAAACGGAGGAAAAAAAATTTAGATGTAAATAACAAAACATAATATATTAATAAAAGTTAAACGAATGACCTTTATAGAAATCTAAGGATGAGTGACCTTAAGGGAAGTTCACTCTCTTATCAGGTTTCTATGGAAATTGGGTAAAAGTGTGACACATTCACTCAGCCATTTTGCCTTTTTCCATATCCTTAACCCATATCTGACATACACATAGCTAGGCATTGGATATTAGGATGATGATATACAGTGGCTTAGATTTTGGATCTCACGACTACTACACTAGCATGTCTAATCGCAATAGTGTGCAGTGGTCCTGTTAAACCTTTTGGTAGCCGCACTCGCTTTAGGTTATGTGTGATAGTTCTGTTTGAACTCTTAGCAGCTACACCTATATCATAATCAATAAAATCAATACAATCAATACAAATATGTGGAGTGGTCCTGTTGAACCTCTCGACAGTTGCACCCGCTTTAGGTTTTATGCAGTAGTTCTATTGGACCTCCTAATGGCTACACCCACATTATATAATCAAATATAATCAAAAACCAATATCATCATGTCAATGACACTGAAGTGTCCTAACAACTACTAGATTCCCCAGTTGACCAGTTAACTTATCCAATAGTTGTCTAACACACATGGGCCATTCTATTTCCATTTTTATTGTTCACAATTCATATGTTTCATGAACATTTTTTCATGCCAAATTTCAACCTCATATTCATTCAAATAATGACATATCAAGACTATCCATGCTTTTGCTCATTTTATGTTCACGATCATTCCATATTACTCATCTCATAACCCATATTCCATTATGCACATTCATCAGTGGTCATCACATTTTGTCATCTCAAATAGCTATTTCATATTATTCTCCTTGTGATACCATTTTCAATTCATATACAATTCAAATAGCTATTTCATATTATTCTCTTTATGATACCATTTGAAATAGCTATTTCCCTAAACCATCAAGCCTTTGTTTTCACCTCTAAGCACTTTTTTCTTGCAAAATTGATACTAGAATCGAGCTCTAGACACTGTGAAGATCGTTTTCCATATATTAATCAGAAATTTTCAAGGAGAATTGAGGAAGAAACAAAGAAAAATAAAGGGATGAGAGAGAAATAGTGTATAACATCGGTTATGGGGATTTGGATGAGGAGGAAGAGTGTTTTGATCCAATGTGCACCCATACACACTCTCACTATTTATATTTAAAGCTTGGATGGCCACAATTTAGCCATGTGGCAATCCGACGATCTGTATTAATTCTATTTACCTTTTCTGATTCAAAAATATAATTTTAATGTTAGATGCTTCCAAAATTATTACCTTTAATGCCAAAAATTATAGAAATTCTCAAGTAAATGACCCCTAAAATCTCGGGCCCAAATTCCAATGGGAACTCAATTAACTATTCACTCGTGTTTTAAACAAATTCAAATAAAATACCAATCAATGTCAGAAAATTGTAATTCTAATACCACTGGACTATTTGGAATTTTTAACCTTCAAGTCATGCCATTTTCATGTTAATTTGGGCATATCTCAACCATTTTTCAACTCAATGCCAACTCAAGTTACTATTCACTAGACATCGGTGTGAAAAATTTTATTGGTTTGGTGGTTAATGCAAATAATTTCATTTTTATCATTATTTTGCCCATCACAGTCTTATGATTAGTACTCCCCCTCAGCCACTTTAGTGTGACCCAATTACTTAGGAAATACTATTCATGCCCAAGAAGGCTTTTCATGAAATCGAGGTTTTCGGGTATTACAATATATGTCACAAATAGTATACACTACATGTTTGCATCATATGGTTAATAATCAAATATATATACAATATTGAGTAATGTTTCTCCTAAGTTAAAATTATTAACTTGTGAGATAGACATGTTAGTTTTTTGTAAGATTTATCTTTTCTATATGTATCCTCATAGTTTGCCCTTACATATGGAATTACAAGTTCGATAATGGTAAGAACTTCACAAATAATAAAATTTAAATAGTATATAGATGTAAGTATTGTAACTAAGAAATTATTCACTTATGATGTAATATAAATATATGAATAAACTAGTACATTCTTTCTTAATCATGTATGTTACATCTATATGTACTTTTATTATATGGACATGAAATTCTGAAATGTAGGAATACCACTAAGCACATTGCTTAGCATAAATATCTTTGTCTCATGCAAGTTATACGAGACATTGAAGTTGATGAAGAAGATATATAGATTTTAGCCAGTCACCAAAGCTCTATCAATACGGCAAAAATTTCTTTGTTGTATGAGTACCTTCAAGTGTGTATAGTCACGTATGTATATAATAGAATGTACATAGCTTGTAAAGAAGTTATGTATAAGGTAAGTCTATCGATATAGAATATTTGCCTAGAAAACATACAATTGTGATTTTGTTTTGTGAAGTCATTTTCCTTATATAACATAGACCTTACATAATGTAAGATATTTATAACCATGTACACATGTTGCTTGAGACATGAGTAAGTTTAGACCTTATTAAACTATCTTATCATACAAAGATGGTTTAGTTATATCCTTATGTTAGCATACAACCGAAGGATGGTTGTTAATTATTGCCACTTGTAAGTGACTTTTATGTGTATGAGTTAGAAGTTATGTTCTATAGGTTCACATTAATCCAAGATTGCTTGATCTCTTTAGAAGATTATGTTCAAGTATTTTTTTAGTGTTAGCATGAAGTTAGAAGGTTAGACTTACAATGTAAAATTCTTATTTGGGTATCCAAGTTACATCCAAATAGGGGGTGTTACAGTTAGTGATATTAGAGTAGGTTTAATAGTTATAAGATGAGTGTTAAATATATGTATAGGCTATTACACATACCTATATGCACATGAATTAAAATGCTTAAGGTGACTCTACAAAGTTGTTAAGACATTACAGGGTAATGTTTTCAAAATCCTTTTAAGTTGAGCATGTGTAGGTGCTAAGTAGACACCTTCGAAGGTTAGGATTTTCATGAGATTTTTGTAACACTCTCCTTTATACTAGTGAAGTCATTATCCATCTAATTAGTTTTAATAATAAGATTAACTAAATCTAGTTGCAAAATTTCATCACCATATGGTATTGTATTCTAAAACGGGTAACCTGAGCTGAAATTTTGACAGTATAATGACTGCCCGAAGGTTCTACCATAAACTTATACTTGTATGAAAAGCACTTCCAATATTAACATACATTCACATATTCACTTGAAACTACATTATCTTTTTATTTTTCCAATAGACATTATCTATTAGAGGCTCATGCCTTAGACTGAACAATTTTAAGACCAATATAGCATAAACACAACTACTTAAAATATACACACACCTCTTACTTTGCTGCTATTATCTTAAGGATGTACAGAAATAGCCAACTTTTTATGTGTATACCATTACAGTAATACTGTAGTTTATACTCTTAAGTGTTAAATCATACCTATGTATTTCATAACTACTATGACATCTTAAATGTGTATCTATGTTATCCTTCCCATATACAGGACACTATTACATATTTATGAACGTGTCTAATATGTGTGTGTATGAACATATGCTCACATCTTGAGTAACATTAAATGATTTTTTTATTTGTTATGAATGTGCGTCGGCTTTTTAGTCAAAAGTATGCCATCTAGATACCCTCCTTAGCACTCCTCATAACCTACACATCAGACAAAGAAAACTATATTATTAATCTACCTTTAAATATATGATATAATTACTCTTCTAGTAATCCTGGCTTTAGTTCAAACACATACTCAGGCACATAATAAAAACATGATTTAACTATATTTACAGATCACAAGTACTCCTTACTGGGAGTTTTGAAGGCGTGTCATAATTAACAATTGCAATCCTCTGTCATAACTTGTCAAGCATACCCATGACTAATACATATTGGTTACATGCATATAAAAGTTCTATTCTTGCTTAACATCATTCCACGTGCCATTGACATGTAAACATTCGATTATCATTTCCTATCAACTGTCACTTCCCACTAAAAGAGCTTCATATATATAACTATACTTCAAAATTATATGTATGCCTATGACATGCTATGATTTGTGAATCTTGTAACTGTAATTCTAATAACTTATGCATATGCCATGTCATAGAATATTTCTTGATTCATTATATTTATGTCATACTATGACTCATAAATCTTGTGACTACAACTCTAATGGCTTATGCATGCATTATGTCATAACATGTTTCCTGCTTTTCATTTAAATTTTTTTCTATACAGTATTAATGTTCCTTAAATTTAGCATAATTAACATAAGTAGAGCCTTTAGTAACACACTCCCAGAATAACCATAAGGAAGGGTAAATAGGTACTGAAAGACTATAAGCTAAAAATTGGTGACAAAGATGGGCTCACCCATTGCCTTGTCCCTTCAATACTGTAAGCTAAAAAGTATCTATAGGCTAGAAAGTATCAGTAGCCTCAGCCACTTTTACTATAAATAACTCATGCAACACTTGTGCTGATCTGCAACTATCACAGATCTATATCAATCCCTCTTTGGGATGCCAAAACTACCCTAACCTGGATTCTATAAAGTTTAACTTAGGCTCTAGGTATTAATTTTAATCTCTTAAGGTTTAGCTGTATTAAGAAATATGCATATCGCTTTCATTTTTCTTTATGCTATTAATTCACATATACTCAATTTGTTATATTTTAATTCAATTATGTTTTTATAACTGATAGCATTCAATGAATTCCTGGTGCAGTTTCTATGTTTTACTCTTTTATTCTACTGGTATAACCTTATTTGCTCCTTAATAACTGATAATGAGCTTTATAAGTTTGTAATTAGTATAACTAAGGTATCTAAGGTGCCATGTGCAAATAAGTAACATACCTTAAACTATTGTGGAATTAGTGTGATGCAAGAACTGAGTGCATGCATATAACATGCTACTCATGTATAACATTCAATGGTATAGACATGATCATTTTAACACATGAGATATATACTGAATGAGTCCATTAAACACAATTATCATGGAAATAAGTATACAAAATTGATTGCAATCATGTAGCTTCAGAAGGTTAATTGAATTAATGAAGTTAGAAGGTACGGGAGTATATACCTTATTATCGACTAGAGGAAAAATATCCTTAGGGTGAGAGTAACATCATAATTAAGTCGACAATTGATTAATATAGACCTGTATATATAAATTACATTTCCCCAAACTTCGCTACACTCTGGATTCTAACTAATAATGCCCTTACTATGCTTAGATTAGCATGATGATTTTATAGATCCCAATTATGGTGCTTATATAGATAATTGCAATGTTTATGACTGACGTATGCATACGACTCCATGCTCTCATGTGTCTTAACCCAACACCACAAAACACTTTATTATAACTACACTAGACATATAATAGCTTTTGTTTACTTTTCTAACTATTTAATTCTTCACGTTTCAAGATATTAAAGTCAAGCACCTTTATTGCACTTTCTATCACGCATACTAATTTAACTCAACATAAAATCTAAAATTCATATCACTACTCTACTTGATAAGATCACAACTTATGTACTACCTACCTAACTTGCTTACTTGGCTTCTGTATATGTACATGTGTGTGTGTGTGTACATATATGCATATTAAATAACGCTTTATTCATGATCATAAACATACTTTGCATACACATTAAATAAGTATATAAATTTGGATAACTCCATCTCACGATATAAGAGATGAGGGAGTGCTTACCCCTTTGTTGAGTATGGGAAAAAAACCTTTAGAATAAAGTTAGCATTGCAAAATAAATTGGTCAAACTTATTTACATTACTTAGGTGTATAACCAGTCTAATACCATTTGAATCTCGATAAGTTATTTACATAAAAAAGCGTCATATTTGGAACTTACTTTCATCTTAGAATTCAAAATTCTTATGTCCTTAGCCAACATTGTATAACACACACACACACACACACACATATATATACAAAATCAGATTGGCTTTTTACTCACTTCACCTATGTTAACCTAGTCATTAACTTTATTAGTTTATTTTTTTTATTTCCCACGATGCACTTACAATGGGTCACTTATGAAATTCGATTATCTAGCATACTAGAAATATCCATGTCTAGTTCATCATATGCCATTTAACTTAGGTGTGCATTCAAAGTTGAACGACTAATTTAATTCCTCTTACTGGTTACATATTAAATTCTTCTACTTTTCATGTAACATAAACAAGTGGTTACCACTAGATAGAAAGAGTTTACAGACCAATGAACCTCAAGCAATCATGAAAGAGTGGGCATACTTACACCAGAATTACCCTATAACCACACTTAGCCCCTGGTTCCTCCAATCTACAATTACACCTGCTGTGATAGCCTAATCAGTAGTTATCTCGACTAAGATAATCTAACTAGCAACTGTATTCACTAAAATAATCCATCAACAATTATATTGGCTAAAGTTATTGAATTAAAACTATCTATAACTAGAAACACTCTTCTAAATCTCCATTAACATCTAAGGTTGAGATAAATATTCAACCAAAATAATTAGAGTAAAAGGAAATGCCATCTCAATATTTCCAATAACAACCTTACTACAATTCTTTGCTATTATTGCCAATTTAATTAAACCCCTATGATGAAAAAAAAAGAATAATCTAACACATATTCAAGAATATTATAGGAAGAGAGAATTGGGATATAATACCTAGAATTAGAAATTTAAAATGGAAAAACTTGTTGTCCAAACTTTATAGCAACCATGTTTAAACTACTCCATTTTCTTTGTGCTGCTATTAACTAGCAAACTCCACTGTTGTTCATGGTTTTCCATAACCAATCCTATTTTTCCCTCTCTATTCACTCTATTCTTTCCTTTACCTTTTTCCTAAAATCATTTTGATGGAGCAAATAACTCCAAAGGTAGTAGTGGGTTAACTCTTAAGGTGGCACTTACCGCATCCTCATTTTTCTATAGTTCTTCTCAAATTCCTAATCTTCAACAATTCTTCCTATTTATTTCTTACTCTTCTATTTTCAATTTGATCTTAATATTATTATTCAATTCTTCACTCAATCGATCCTTCCCTTTTTCCTTTAAGATTTTTGCCTAAGGGAAATAGCTATTGATTTCCTCCTGTTACTATATTATAATATAAATAATTAAATGCTTGACACATCTATATACCTTTCAATCTTTTGATAGTGATGGATAAGTTGATTATCACTTACACACTCAAGGATAGGGGATTATGCATTTGTTTAGTGTTGCAACTTTCATATGCATACATAGATTGCAAGACATATATCAATAACTCCATGTTTGCATGAGGTAAAAAGGCTATTTCAAGCATATAAACACAAATTAGGAATGGAATATTGTCAAGACATACAATTAGATGTGTCGGATGTTAATAGGCTAGTAAAGAGTACAAAACTTAATTTATGGGATTGTGGTTACATAATATAAAACCTATG
The DNA here is from genome assembly GCA_948208565.1 of Hura crepitans. Taxonomy (NCBI): domain Eukaryota; kingdom Viridiplantae; phylum Streptophyta; class Magnoliopsida; order Malpighiales; family Euphorbiaceae; genus Hura; species Hura crepitans. Next base: position 8,871 of record CANXYI011811037.1, read on the forward strand.
GAATTTCTAAAAGTTAGAAGATTACCCACATGATTTAAGTAAAGATATGTAGTGAAATATACCTTAAATGTCTATTTGATGGAAGAAGGTTTTCCTAAAAAAGGGGGAATATGGAAAAAAGGACAAAAAATTTTAAAGGTTGATATTAGAATTAATGTTAGTGGGAATAGACATTCATCTTAGATGGGACCCCATAAAAAGTAACGGAGAAATTATTTCCTGGAATAAGCAAGTGTAGAACTATTGTAATCAGCCATAGAGCATCTAAAAGGCCAGAGGGTAAAGCCTTAGCTAAAGTGTATGCCACTAAGGCAAGGGAAGTTTTAGGCAAAGTACTAATATTAAATAGCTTTTACAACTAAAAGGTTAGTGAGGAAGAAATATGACACTTATTTAGTATACGTAAAGGAAATCAACAAAAAGGAAAGTTTAGCATATTTGATATACTTACAATATGTGACTTTCTAAAGGTAATTGCAGAAGAGATATTTTGGATTAATTATTTATTTGGCCAATTGAGAAGGACAAATGTATTTTCTAGATCAAATTGAGGTTATGGTGCCATTAATTGAAGGTCAAGAAGTCTGGTAAGGATGTTTAGATATAAAATGATGCCTCGTATAGTGATATGGAAGGTGTGTAATGTAAGAGGGAAAAGTGGTTGCCTATAAACCTACACAGTTTAAAGTATATGAAAAGAAGTTACCCATACCTAATTCAGAGTAGGTAGCCATAGCTTTGCAATAAGCACTTAGAGGCATTACGTAAATGATAAGGCATGTTACATCATATCAATCATAAGAGTTTAAAGTGCTTACCAATGCAGTAGGAATTGAACTTAAGGTAGAGAAAGTGAATAGAGTTGTTTTAAGATTATGATTACTTTTTCGACTACCATTTAGGCAAGGCCAATGTAGTAAAAGATGTTAGGTATGTCAGCAAGTAAAAGCAACACATCAAATGCCATCAAGATTATCATTACTTATTTCTATTCCCAAAATATAGGTGAAATAAAGTTACAAAGGTTCCATATGAGGCATTTCATGCTAAGGAATATAGAACACCATAGGGCGAGAAAAAAGCTAAATGAGAGAAAATCAAAAGGTTTAGACTTGACCAAGCAAGTAGAAAACATGATGAGAATCATTGAGAAATAAATTGAGAGCAATAGTAAATAGGTAGAAGTCTTATGCTAACCTTAAAAGGAAAAAGATTGAGTATCAAGTTGGGGACCTGATTTCCTTAACAAATTAAAAGGTTCAAAGTATTTTTTTATCTGTGGAAACCTAGTCACAAATGGCTTAACAAACAAGGTCTAAAAAACTAAGGTTAACAATCTTCAATATTCAGTATACCATAAATTGTATCAAACATTTATTAAAATGAAAAAATCAAACTAATTTCAAGAATATAAATAAAGAAAATGAAAATATAAAAAGATCAATTGATTAATTAGAAAAATGAAAACCTTAGAAAAATAAAATATAAATAAGCCCATTCAAAGAAGAAAAAAAACCTCAATGACTAAAATAATGCAAAAAAAAAGACTTTGGAAAGATAATACAAAAAAAAAAGATTGAAATAAAGGAAGATTAAGCCGATCAAGAGGTCTTCATTCAAGCAACAACACAGAAAAAGATCGAGCTGAAATGATAAAAAATCTGCCTTTCCTTTGTGTTTTACAAATATTAGAGGAACATCCTTTGCTTAGGAGTGAATTACCATTGAAATTTTTCCCTTAACTTGTGGTTTACATGTCGAGTGCATCAGATAGCCATTTTGGAGTTTCTTATTGCGGAACAATTGATGGTTTGGAAATTACTTTTAAGTTTTATTTCTTTCATATGTATTTTTTTCTTAATAGAATTTTTGGATGAAATTTCAAAAAAAGAAAAGAAAAGAAATTTTCGTGTTCCATTTTCACTTGCCTAATTAATTATTTTTAAGGACTAGAAATATAATGTTTCAAGGATTAGAATTAGCTCTCTTCTTTGATAAAAAGATAAAAATTAAGAATTGAGGAATAATCAAATATCCGGTCCCTATATGTACACTTTTAGGTAGGGCTGTTCACGGTTAACCTAATTTTCGATTAACCGCTGAACCGGTCCGAAACCGAACCGCTTTTTATGGTTAACCGAACCGGTTAATTCGGATCGGTTTTTTTAAAAGTGAAATTTTCGGTTACCGGTTTCGATTTCGGTTTTGAATTTTAAAGTCCACCGATTTCGGTTAACCGAACCGGTTACAGAATTTTTTTTTTTATATATATATATGCTTATATATACACATATATGTATACATTTATATATGTGCACATATATGTATACATATATATATATATGTGTGTGTGCATGTATATATATATATATATATTATATATATATAT
>CANXYI011811398.1:0-16751 GCA_948208565.1 Hura crepitans
ATATGAAGAGTTAGCCTTATTAGATCAAAGAAGATTAAGAGCCTTATATCATAATCAATTTTATTAGAAGAGTATGGCAAGGGTTTTTAATAAGTAGGTTATGTCTCACAAGATTAAAAATGGGGACCTAGTTTTAAAGTAAATAAAGCCATATTTATAAGATCCAAGGGGCAAATTTAAACCTAACTAGGAAGGGCCATTTATAGTAAAGCATCTTTTAAAGAATGGGGTAGTCAAACTATCTAATATGAAGGGCAATAAGTTTCAAGAGTTGATAAATATGGATTATTTGAAGAAGTACTTAAAATTTAAGGTTTATACTAGTAATAACAAAATAAAAATTATGTATTGCATTGCTAAAGTTAATATTATGCATGTTTGTCTCGATGTTTATTGTAAGTTCTTAGCATTCTTTAAAATAAGATAATTAAATGAGTACGTAAAGTTAAAATCTCTTTTTTATTATTTGGAAGTTCTTAGTGGATGATTATAGGGTAATGGATTATGGAAGGAATTTGAAAGAAAAATAAAAAAGTTATTAATTACTCTATATAAAATAAAGTACAAAAAAAGGAAATCCTATCCACTACCAAACTCAAAATCAAATTATCAACTATGCTAACTAAAAAGGCAAAATAAATTTAAATGAATCTAATAATGGCATTTTAAGCTTGAACAACTCTTAAATAAGCAATTGCAAAAGTCCAACCTTTTGTTTTGGCAATTCACTCATGATTTATATGCACTAGAGGAAGTCAATATTTCAGCCTCATTCTCCTTTTCCACATTAACTATATCTTAGACTGGTCATATAGGCCATATCTTGATTATCTCACAACTAAGCTTAAAACCTCAATAACACTCTTTATCATTGACAACTTACTAAGAACAGGGATATGATGATGAATTCCAAATTAGCGCCTCAAGTGAGAAGGTGTATACCAGCTAACTCTTTCAAAGCCTAACAAGACCATGGCATTCTTAAAGAAAAGAAAAGTCACATGAGCCAATCTTTACTAGGGGTAGTTAAATCAAATGGCATTATCATTAAGCCCTTCTATGAATCAGACCCATTCCCTAGTTCCATTACAAGTGGTGTGAATGGCTCTATAAGGATAAAGTCTAGATTGATACGTTATAAGTTCTCTTTAAGAAGAAATATCATCAATTTCTCCTGAAGCTATAGTTGAATAAGTAATAAACTACCATTAAAATGAGAAGTAAATTGTGACTTACCTTTGCTAAAAGGATAACCAATAGAAACTAGCAAATAAGGCAATAGGCAAATGATATTTGTCCTCTTCACATTGAGATGGTCATTTAAGAATAAAAGCTTCTCCAAATCAAGTTGTTGATTTTTAGTCAATAAAAAAGATATGTTAAGGTTGATCCAATCTAAAAGTAAGAGTTAATTGAGATATATATGGTACGTGTGGGTTAAGAACAATTAGTGAATGATTAAGTGGATAAGAGAACCTTAAAATAGCCTAAAACTCCTTAATCAAAGGGTAAAGGTCTTGAGAACTAAAACGAAAGACATGGTCCTTAAAATCCTAAAAATGAGCAGTAGCCTTCAAAAAAGGTATATTCAGCTTGATAAGAGCTTAATATCTCATCCCAGCCAATCCCATAGATTTAAGTATGTCCATATCATCATTGGATACATTGCTAGGAAAAGAGAGGAAAATAGTGGAAATTTGAATACATGTTGAAGAATTGCTTGAATGATAAGAGAGGGTAGCAAATCTGGGATGAAATGCATTACTAGAGGCTATAGTAAAGTTTATATAGCCCTGTGAATAATAAAAACTTTGTAAAAATTAGATTAGGAAGTGAAATTATAGAAACCTAATCAGAATCAGAATTGCAAAAAGCCATAATGCAGAGATTCTCCAATAAACCCAAAACCACCGCGTAGGTGTTAGGTCCTATCACATGATAGCAAATTCACTAGGGCAATTTTCTAAAGGTTTAAGATGCTAAAGACTAGATAAGAAACAAATTGAGGGAATTAGAGTCCTATTCAAATTAGGACTAACCCACTGCATAAGGGGTCTTTGCTTTTCTTAAAACAATCACACGATTGTTAAAACCACCGTGCAAATATATTTTACCATCACACAATGGTATATTTAGATGGATACACTATACAATATTGGTAGAAACATTAACCCTCCTGATGTGGGAACTTGACAATAAGAATGACAAGATTATCGAGTCAGTAAAGTAAAGGAATCTTTTTAGTGTTAATAAGGGAATCTAATATATACCAGTCATGGTAAAGTAATGGTAAAATTCAAATTAAATATAAGGGTTCATATGTACACAATATTTTATGAAAAAAAGAAGATGTAAATACAAGGGAAAATCCTAAGAGATATTAGATGAGCCCCTTCAGGATTAGCTAGCTATGGCTGAGGAGTCCTTCCTTAAACTGGAAGCAGCACAAGCTAATATGATCACCTCTTTAAGGTTAACCCCTAGCTCTCTCAATCTTCACACATATGCCTTTAATTTTGCCTTCTGGTCATCATATAACTGCCTCTTCCCACCACCTATCTCTCAAGGCATGTAATCATTTACCTCTTTCCCTAGATGACATCCTAGAAAGAAAGAATAGATTGAACGCACTTTATAACTGCATTAGGTTTTCTTAAAACTTGCATATCATGCGTACATATAGAATAGGGATTACATACACTAGCTCTATGGGTCTATGCCATCAGTACACTCTTCAAGCCAACATTGAGTCCATGAGCATACTCCAGTGACTCTCTTAGACATTACAAATTCAAGAAAAGAGGTCAAGCATGTACCAAATGAGAAATTAAGGAAAAAATAGAAGGAAACTTACCATGTTAGTAGTAGCAAAGTAAATAGAGTGCTTAAATAAGGAATCTTTATAGTGCCTCTGTGCAGAGCTTCCTCATGATGATAAAAATTAAAGTAAGGATTAAGTCTCATAGACCAGTAACCTAATACCCCACTAGATAAAGATAGACTAGTTAGAGGTTGAGAAGTAGATCTCTTCTCATGAATAGAAGGGGTAGCAAGCTAAATATTTGAAAAATAAGTGATAAAGAAGAAAGGGGAATAGAAGCACAAAAAAAAAAAGCAAAAAAGGATAAGAATGCATACCCAAGTAGTTATAGAAGAGGTTATACAGACCTTCCTCAATAAAGAACTCTTGATAAAGGCAAGATAGGTAGCTCGGTGGTCAATGAGTGACTCAGCTTGAATATCAATCCTTTCTTGCTCAACTAGCTCAGTGTGTAAGACAAAGGCACTCAAACAAGACTTAATCAGATCATTGAAGACTAGCCTAAAATGTGAACCTCTGTGCCATTAATACCATTTTCCTAAAATACCAACACCTGAAGGATTAACCCTCTAGTAGGTATTTTTTCTCAATATGAGGGATAAAAATCTCTTTACAAGGCTCTACTCATTAGTTTCTAAGCATCACCAGCACCTACAATCTTAGAATCACAAGAATTAGATCAGTAAGAATCATAAGATAAAAAGAAAAGAAAGAAAGAGGTGAAGAAGATTGGAAACTTACCATATTATATTTCAAATCATTAATGTAGGTTTGATAAGAGTGGACCTCATACTCTTAGCCAATAATGAATGAGTTCTATCTCAATAATCTCAGGAACTTAATATCCAGGATGATGATAGCAATAGGACGAAGGACAATATCCCTCACCTAGGCCCAAGCCTATGAAAAAATTGAAAGATGATGAAAAAAAAAGAAATGAGGAGAAGAACTAAGCATAAATGGAATAAAGAAAAGCTAAAATGAATAAGAATCTTACCTCTATAACCACCATAAAACCTTACTGTGTCTTGACCATTCCAGAGTAGCTCTTATCCAGTCTTATGTATAGCATGCCTAAAGCTAGAGACCCTCAGTCTCAAGTAGAAATAGCATCGAGATCCCTTAGGCCCAATAGAAAAAGACCCTCAATAATGCTCTTAGTATTCACGAATAAAGTACACCCAAGCAGCACGAGAATGAAATCCTTTACTATCTAATAAACCTAAACCTCTGGAAGTGGATTAACAGGCGTAACTCCAATCTTATGCTCAATGATGGAAGAATAATAAATCCCACTACTCCTCTTCACCTTATGGTTGAGTCAAGGAAGGAAATGATGTAATCCCATAAGATGTTAAGGTAAAACAAGTAGTCATCAAAGGCAATTTGTTTGCCACTATATGGGATTCTTATAATAGTAGCAAAGTCTATGGGGCTAATCATGTCCTCCCCAAATGGCAAATGAAAAGTATAAGTGGTATCAATCTATCTCTTTATCAGTGCTCGATAAATGCATAAATTTCTTTTCATAGTAGATAGGGGAAGCACAATAAACAAATAACCAAAAATTGTGCCTTGAAATATGTCTTTAACAAATTTATAAAGGATGCAAAAAAATGACATCACACTGGAAAGACTCCCAACCTTTTTATAGTTGGAAAAAATCATACAAAAGAGAGAAAATGGTTAAAAATGAAAAATTGCAAGTGTAAAGAAAAAAATAGAAAATGCATCATGTAGCAGAGGGAATATCCATGCGGAGGTATACACCTCTTACACGATGATTCCACTTGTAAAACCATTGTGCAACAAGCTGTAATAGTGTGCGATTGTATGACCCATCATGTAACACTTTCAAATATCTATATGGATATTTTTTTTTTTTTGGAAAAGAATGATTAGTAGCATGACCTTTTGTATCCTTTGCCTAAAATTTAGAATTTAAGGTCGAAATGAGTCCAATAAATCTATTTCTAATTATATATTAGATTTCGGCAATTCTAACCTAAGTCCTAGAGTTTTAGTCAAATTGAAATGCAAGGAAAAAAGAAAAATGAGAATTCAACTTACATGTTCCAAAGTGGACAAGGAAGTATGAAATGGGTCCTGGAATGCCCGATAAGGTGGTTAAATGTTTGCACCATTGTAAAAGGAATAAGTAAAAGAAAAAAAGGAAAAGATAGCAAAAGGAGTTAGGAAATGAAAAATGAAATGAAATTTGAATTTCTACTTATATATACCCTAAAGCCCAAAATTACCAAAACAAATGTACAAGTTCAGAATAACACTAATAATAATATTATACAGCTAGTTTTCTAGGATTTAATCTATATTGAGAGAATTTTAACTAATAAGCAAAAAGATTAAAATGCCTTTCAAGTATAAAACAAGGTAAAGATGAAGTCTGAGTTCATAATACACTATTCAAGTTAACCTAAGACATTCAAATGCCTAATCCAGCATAGGATGCTCAATTTAAAGCTCATTTTAAGATGCATAATTTGACCCAATTTTAGACAACAAGATCTAGCACTGGGTGTACAACCCAGGAGATTTTCATATAAGTGCACAACTTGAACAGGCACTCAACCTAAAGTTCAATTCATTGAGGGTGCTCAACTTAAGGACTTGTTTACCAAGGGTGCTAAACTTGAGGTTTATTTTGTTGAAGGGTGTTTAACCTAACATGCAGTGCTTTATCCATGACGAATGCCAAGGGTGCTCAACCTGAGGTTTAGTTTGAAAGTCCATGGGTGTTCAACTTGAGGTTTTATTTTGTTGAAGGTTACATAAACCATGTCCAATATCGAGGGTGCTCAAACTAAGGCTTAGTTCAATATGCTGAAGGTGCTCAACTTGAAGTTTATTTTAAGATGTCAAAGGTGCTTAATATTAGGTTTTAGTCCAGAATGCTAAAGGTGCACAACTTGAAGCTTGTTAAAGGCATGAAGGGTGCTCAACTTGGAAGATCCTGACATGATGGTGTGTAACCTATGTCAAAATACCAGAAGAAGGATATATAATACAAATACTAGGAGATCAATTTTTCATCACACCAATTACAAGTAAGTATATAGGTAAATATTTCTTATCTCAATGATACATGCTTTCTCACAAAAACCTTTAATGATATCTATATCACATGAAAATGTTTTGGAAATTTCATTAAAAAGGGGCAAATTTTAAGCACTAGATTTTAAATCTCTAATCTTTATTTTGTCAGTGATGATAACTAGAGGAACAACTCAGGTAGGTGAATCTCTTTGTAAAGGAAAACATTAGAAGAATGGAAATTTTCCCTAGGGGTAAAATGGTAATTTTATCACACAAAATGAGAAAAGATAGTCAAGGAACACATAAGACATATATAAATGGCTTTTAAGTGGTCACATATGAGATAAAACTAAGATCAAGGATAAGTAGGTCTACCCATAAGTCATATTAAAGCACAAAATGTCCACTTATCCAAAAAAACCAACGGTGATGGTTCTACCATTTGCACCACAGTTTCAAATGCTCATGCAACTGTATTCAGTCCAACATGGTAGTACTATCCAAATCTAATAAGAAATGTCAAAATTGTGTTCTAATAAACTGATGAGTCCCATAAACCAAGAGTTCAACTAGAATCATACTTAGTAAGTTTCGATCGACCTATATACTATAAACAGAGTTAGAGAGGAATTAAAACACCCTGGATTAATGCCTATAAATATCCTTCACCCCTCATGCCATCACATACAACAATTATTCAAGAATTACATATTCTTTAGAGCTTTAACTAGTTTTTGAGAAGTATCAATATTCTGAATTCATTAAATATTATGAAAGTTTAAAGTCTTTAAAGTGAGCTCATATTTTTTATGGGAGGAATTTTCCACAAATTCGGAATACAAATTCATTCATCTACTTGAAGCATCATACTCGGTAAATCTTGAGGGTCAAATATTTTTTTTATTCATCATATAAACCATGTTTTCATCTTTCTTATAGGTTTAGTTGCATTAAAATCAAGTTTTCTCATTAAATATAGTTAAATGTCTTATTTGTTCATCATAAATTTGTTTTCAATCTTTCCTCCCATTTTTTTTCATAATAAAAGTTGTTAAAACCATATTTTCAAGTTATTAATGTGTTTTTCAATTCAAATCTAAACAATCGTTCAATTATATAAGGAATAAAATGCATATGGAAGTAGTTACATTAATAAATATCCCATATCATGTTTTATTATGAATTCATTATTTAGTTTTATTACAATTATGTCATTTATGTGCTTGATGTGAAACTTAAACCTAAAAATATTGCATTGCAATAGAAAATCATGGTTATACTAGGTAATATGGTGAGCATACATAGATTACTAGATGTAATGATTATTGAGTGTCAACCACGAATTCAATTCTTTGATAATTGATAGCTTCAATCCTATCTTCGATTAAAACACTTATGCTAAGTTCATTGATTCTTGATCTACACCGAGTGATAACCCACATTTTACAAGCTTCCCTACTCATAATTGGTCATTTGTGCTATATTCAACTACGTACAAAAATTGATTCCCATAAAAAATCATTCTTAATTAAACTATCTATTATCAAAAAATTTTATACTCTAACTAGTATATCAAGACTATTTTCTTAACCATTCTGAGGAGAGCTCAAATCATAATGGTCATGCCTCTTTAATTGATCTTGAAATGAATTAAAAATAGTACCAATATATGCCTTTTATAGATATTCCTCCCATAAAAAATCCTATTTCCCATTTACATTTATTATACTAGGACTTAAATTCAGTTGACAACTCTTTCCCATAGTTATATCTCAATATTTACTCATATTACTTAATGAATTACTTCAATGTGCTTTGACTATTCAAAATCCATTAAAATAAGCATGCATTCCTTTGCTTCTTTATATGCATAATGTTTCAGCCTAGAAAAACTGGTTTAGGAACATATGAATCTATCTTTTTCTTTTCAGCATATAGCTTGATTAACAATTTATTCTTCTCTAGATGATATGACTCAATAAAGTCATTCCATGTTCTTTCAAATTCTTCAATTGTAATGTTGTCTAAGATGAAAGCTTTAAATTTTGCTTTGTGGATGCATAATTTTGTACACCATATAACTTCAAGGGTAACTTAGTGAATATGTGCCAAATACAAAACCTTTGAATTGTGTTTGCCGTCACTTCATAAACAGGTGCCCTAATACTTTCACATTGTAAGTCATGATGGCATTTAAATGAATTTCCATTAAAACTATTCATGTCCTTATGTGAAACTAGCGTCCATCTTAGAAGAATTGACTGCAATAATGGTTTACTCCAATAAAAGAAGCAAGAGGCATTCTTTACCTATTGAATTGGTACGTAGCATCAAAGTTAAATACACCGTGGAATTCCTTATAAGCAATTTTCACCTATGAATGAATCCATAACACATTGTAGAGACTTCCAACACTATTAATATCCATCCAGTGAAAAAATCTCAATCATTTCTCTGCATATCATAAAAAATTTTCTAATTGATTTAGCATTACCTTCTTCTAACCTAAGCCTTTTATTGTTATTTTGGTGAAATTTATACAATCTATAGGAGTATAAACCATATTCTTTGGCCCACCACATGAACTTCCATCAAACTATTACTTTTGCAAATCCTTAGCACTACTCTATTATTAGCTTCTAGATTTTTCTTTAGAGAATTACCAACAACCCCGTATCTAGCTATTAGCCTTAACATTGAAGGGTCTAAATCATGGGAATGATTATGAATTACCATAGTAATATGCCACAAACTATCACATTCCATTTTAACATTTAACTTTGTAGGACAATTGGTCTTCTTACTAAACTTTTTACAATATGCTCTATTAGATTTGTTCACAAGCAAAAGTTATGTACTTATAAATCCTACCAAACCTTTTGAAAGGTATTTCCCTCATAAAAAATCTCCTTCCTCCTTACATGTTTTTGATAAAATTTAAATAAAGAATTAATATATGGTAATTGCATACCCATTATAGCCCTTGCTTTTATTTACTTTTCATCCAAACTAACATCACTTCTATCATTAGAAGAATAGTTTTCATTGAAATCATCACCGTCAATATCTAAAAATTGCTCATCCATCAAAGCCAAATTCTAAATTTAAATTATCATAATTTCCATCTTTATGTAACAATCTATGATCATCTGAAATACCCAAAACATCATACAAAGTCTTTTTAACTTTCTCATCCATATTAAAATCTCCCTCATATGATCGATCCTCTTAAGAAATTTTGATTTTTATCCATTTTTCCTTTTTTTTTTTGCCAAAACCAACTTTGCTCATTTTTATTGGAAAAAAAATTGCTACTATATTACTCATATTTTCATTACCTCTTTCATAAACTATGAAAATGATAATTAGTAAGCTACAATTAATCTTATTGTATTAGAATCGATAATAAAAACTAAGGCACTAATCTTTGTTGTATAGTAATTAAGGGAATATTAGCTGGGATTTTAGAAAGAACGACAATGAAAGGAAGTCCTATCCATTTTTTGTGCCAATTTTATGTATGGATATTAAAGTAATTAGTCAATTTGGACAAATTTTAGCACTTTTTTTTTCCAAATGACATTACCATAAATTTTTCATATAAAATTAAAATAATATTTTATATTTCTTTAATTACATAAATATTTTAATTTAAAATATTATTATCATAGAAGAGTAACACATTTTAATTAAAAAAAACAAATCGCAATATAAGGCCATTTCATGTGTACAAAAAATTTATATGTATATGTACAAGTAGCCAATTATGTTAAAGAATTGTTAAGTTCAATAAAAATTTTGAATTTTTAACATGGGAAGAAGTAATGTATAGACAAAAGAAATTAATGCCAACTTATTAAAATGTTGTTGTTGGTTTATGTTTTAATCATGTTAGAAGTAGCAAACTAAAATCCATATCTTTAAATTTATAACATTGCATCTTCAATCCTTTTTATTATAATGTACTAAAGGAAAGATACATTATAGCTAAGGATTGACTATAAATTCTAGTGCTCTTAACAATCTTAAAGGACATTCATAGCTATTTACATCTTTGGAGTTTATAGAGTACTAAATAACTTTGCAACTATGTTGTATAAATATGGGTATGTGTACTTATAGTGATATGAATAGAGGGTATAAAATATGACAATTTCTAAAAAAAGGTGTATAGGTATGATATATATTACTAACAAAAAATTAGACATAGTTAATAATCATAATATAAAATTATAACAATTATAATTATAAATGCTAAAGTTATAAAATTAACTAGCTCTAAATAATGAAAAAGGGGTGTATGTATGTGTATAAGGTTTATTACTAAAAATTCCATATATACTTATACCCGATACGAGTATGCCACCCACATAGAAGCACACGTTTACTAATGGCTACTAGTTTTAGTCATTATTATGCTCTTTTGTGCCTTTAGATGCTAAGGGTCAATAAAGCATATGCTTTAGTATATAATGAATTGTTATAATGTTATGTTTTATGAATTTTATTATACTAATTATTTATGGTGAGAAGTAACGGCTTAATAACTTATAAAACAAAATATATAGAAAAAGTTGATGCATGTATAATTCACCTTTCCCCTATTTTTGTATACTATACTTTTTATTTGTTTATTCAATATTTGTTCTTACCTTTTAAATTTATAATATTTCAAATATAAAAAATTGATTAGCTATAGCTAATGTGACGAATCTCTTCCTATCATCTTTATCATTTAAGTTTCTAGAAGAGTTTTAGGCCAATTAATTAGTTGTCTTTTATATTATGTATTATGCTAAATTATATAATTAAGTATTAATGTGTGAATGAACACTTTGTAAGTGTGTTAGATTTAATTAATAACATGTGTATATATAGCTTTATAACAGAGAATGGCTAGATAATAATACATGATTAGTAGATTGGAAATCTATTGAGTTACAAAAAAGTTCATGATCTAAAATGCAAGTTAAAATATTAATATTTCTGAAGAAATTTTACTACATTTTCTTGCCATCTTTAACCACAATTCAAAGACTAGAGCATTACAATCACTACTCACTATAACATTTTACTTTTCTTGCAAATTGAGTTATTTAGCTATAAATATTTACTTTTTAGTAATATTAACCTTTTTTTTAATTTCAATACTAGTTGTAATACTTAAATAATAGTACGTAATTACAATGGACTAATATTCTTAAATATACATGGAGTTAAGAAAATTCTTAAAGTTGAAATCCCACATAAAAAAATTTTAGTTTAATGTAAAGCCAATGATAAAATACATAAACTAATATTCTTGCAAACCAATACATAATGCATATAAATGGATATATTTTATTAGTGGCAAAAGTAGTATTTGGTCATGAATCTATTAATCCTTTTCATTCGAAGTAAATAACTAAATTTATTTAGCCATATTGTTAGCACTTGATTTTGCACATATTGATTTATGATTACTTGATAATGATAACTAGAGTAAACTTTTAAATGAATAAAACTCTTAAAGGAAAAAATGTTCAAAAGCTAAGAATTGCCTTTTAAGGACCTATTTGGAAACTTTAGTTTTAAGGGAGGGATTAAATGATGACTAAAAGTAAAGTTACCTTATAGTCATTTTTAGGCATTAAATAATAGTTTAAAGGAAGTTAATAAAGCTAAAATAGATTAAAATGGGTTTAGAGTGTTTAAGAGTTGGTTCAAGATTTACTTTTGTGTGTTAGTTAGAACTAGTCAGTGACTATCATATAGCTATCATGGGCTAATGTGTAATTATTACCTAGAAATTAATTAGAGTAGAAAGTTGGTTGGAATCATTCTATAAGGTTTTGAAAAGGAATATTCTTTGCATCTTTAAGTCAGCACTTATTTGTAGAGAGTTAGCTTGTCTACCACCTCTTTAGAGATATATTTTATAGAGGTTTTGGAAATCAATCACTCTAGATGAGCCTATAAATGGGACCTTCCCTCCCTTATTTACACATACAAGCTTAATGTCATACACATTCTTTCTTTCTATAAAGTTCTAGGAATATGAATTTCTAAAGTTAGTTTGGAGTTTTGGAGGTCCTAAATCATTTTTAAAAGGCATTCAAGGTGATTCTTTGATAATTTAGTGTTCCAAACTTCAAGTATTGTTCTTCTTGACTCTTCAAATTCGATCAAATCTAAGGGGATACTCTTAATTTTTTTTCATGTTTTAAATCTAATTTTATAAAATTATGTTATGATTTTATCTTATAATTGATTTTCTAAAGAAATAATTCTCAATTAGTATTCATATCACATAGTTAATCTTATTTAATATATGTTTATTTATATGCTTTCTTATAATATGTTATTTCTTTATGTCATTTATTTGTTTCTATTTTAACCTTTGCATGTTAATATTGCTTTCTTTAGAATTTTATATGTACTTCTATTTCAATTCATGAATTTGCACTAGAATCATTTTGCAAGTTTAAATGTATAGTATTGAAAATAATGTGGATCACTAGGTATGTAATTAGTAAGTGTAACCAAAAAACCCCAATCTTTGAAGGTTAATGGTTTGGTTCTTACTAAAGGGTTAAAATACTTATGCCAATTGCCGATTTGCATGAAGTGGCAACTTCAAATCTCATTTACAAGTATTTGCTTACATGCACACACTTTAAAATTATAATAAAAGTGCTACAATGTTATAATTAGGGAAAAGGTACTAATATGCTTTTGTAGCTTGTCACTTATAGCTTACATTCCCTGTAACATTTTATCTAGAATAGATTTATCCAAAACATTTTAAAAGTTATAACCCATTTATTCCTTGCAAGAAATGATGTTTCTAACTCAATGATGCTATTAATGTTTCAAAAAATGCACATATGTCGGTGCTAGGTTAAACAATCTAAGACATATTATAATGCCCCGAAAATCCAGATAATTGTGAATAGTACTTTCATACTATTCACAATGATCGAGATTTTCGGGGCGTACACATCTATATGTCATGTCATCTATAGGGCCCACAGAATTTTACCTTTCTTCTTTATTTTCTTTTCTCGATAACACATTTAAGATTCTCTTTTCCTTATATTCTTCATTAAACCTTCTTCATTATCTTTAAACAATTTAAAACTAAAATATTAAAAACCTTAGGAATTATAGTGAGATAGTCCTAAAAAAACACTTTAGAATAAAAAAATACTTGTTCTTTTCAAGGGGATTTCAGAAGTTTTAGAGTGTGAATATCAATTTATTAATAAAAAATGGTTAGTGGAATTTGGATTTTTTTTTTCTCTTTGCATTTTTAGTGAAAATAACATGCATGTGGTTCCCTTTTTTATGAATTTATGTTAAAAGGTTTGCATAGAAAATAGGATGCATAATGTCCTTAATAGTTTGGAAAATTTCATTTTCTTGTCTGGTAGGGTTAGGGTTCATATGATTTACGGTGTTTTCTTCACATTGTTGAATTTAAAAATATAATAAAAAATAGGCACATGGTTTTTATTTTTTGTTATATGGTTTTTCAATTTATGATGTTTAATTTGGATGGAATTGTTTGATATAATTTGATTTATTTTTTATTTGCAGTTGCAATGACATAAAGCATTGCATTACATCTTTTATCATGGAGGTTTCAGTCAACTTTTTCCTAAAATTGATTATGTTCATAGTGAAGATTTTTTTGTCCCTAACTCTAACCTTGATTTATTATCATATTTTAATGTCAGGGAAATGTTTATTAAAAAATGTAGTTTAAGGGATATTATATACTTAATGGTAGAAGTGCCTAATGAAATTAGTTTAGAGAAATTTAAAACAATAAAAAGAAGACACGTGTATAACTAAGTTACAAAGTTTTATAAAGATTTAGATGGATATAATGTGATTGAATTTTAAGCAATTTGTGGTGATAAGTTACCAATAATCGTAAACATAGTATAATAATTATGCCTAAGCCAATGCATGATGAACATAATACAAATGGAGATGGCAAAGATATGAATAGTGTAAATACAAGTTCGATGGATGATATACCGAAGGAGTAGTTTATGGATGAAGTGATTTATATGCTACCATCTTCTCAATTAGGAAAATGATATAAAAGTTGATGGTATTGGCATTAGAGAATATGTGAAAGATGATGAAGGTTTCGGGATGGATCCAAATGCATAATTAAAGATAGGAAATGAAAATAATGTAGATGATGGTGTAGTTTCTAATGGGATAGGCAATGAAAATAATACATATGCTGCTTTAGACCTTAATGGGATATGAATAAAAATAATACAGATGGTGTAGATCCTAAAGGGATGGGCAATAAAAGTAGTGAATATGATGTTGTAATGAACTAAAGAACAACAATCTCCATTCTAGCATTTACCTATTTGACAATGATAAACTCAAGTAGGATAAGAGAATGTTCTAAAGAATTTTTCATAATCTTGATGGGTGTAGACTAATATTACATATTGATAGCTGATTTTTGAAAGGGCCTACAAAAGGTTGCTTATAAGTTACTGATGGATAAATGGTGACAGCTAAATAATTCCTCTAGCATGGACCTTAGTTGCCAAAGGAAAAATGACCTAGGGCTTAAAGATAGAGACAATTACATTATCATGTTTGACATGTAATAAATACCTCACTTTTTTTATTTAATTTGTAATTCTTTTAATTTTGCTCACATGTTATTCATTTGACTTTATATTACATAATTATGGTTGTAAGGCTTAATTAATATTGTTGAAGATCAACTTCCTCAAGATGAACATAGATTCTGTGCAAGACATATTTGTTCTAACTAAGAAAAGATATACAGAGGGGATGAGATGAAGAAAATTTTTTGGATATGTGCTTGGAGCACATACCATAAAGACTTTATAGATAACTTGAAGGTTATTAAAGACATAGACAAAAGGGTAAAGTACAAAGCTTTAAAGTATGACATAACAAAGTGGGTTAGGGCTTAACTTTCATGTCACACTAAGAGTTAAAGTGTTGGTAACAATATAGTAGAGAGTTTCAACAATTGGGTTCTTAGTCTTAGGTTTAAGCTTGTTACAACAACAAATGTTAGAGGATACTAGGATCAAATTAAAGAATAGGCTGGCCATATTGGGAAGTAAATGTGATTCTTAGAAGTGTGATTTGTCCTCTATTGCTATTAAAGCTTTTAAAGATTCTAGGGACACAACTTAAGGTTATAGGTTGAGTTTAATGGTGAAAATGGGTATGAAATTAGTGAAGAAATTGATAGCCATAATATGAGGATGGATAAACAAATGTATACTTGTAGAGAACGGGATTTAACAAGAATCTCATACCCACATTCTTTAAGTGCATTGACTTATAGCAAGATAGATCCACTTACATAGTTTTCATACTACAATGTGAAGGATCTATACAATGCTGCATATAGAAACAAACTACAAATTGTTAAGGGCAAAAAATTCTAAAAGATTGACGAATTCTAACTAGTTGAACCTCTACCATTTATGAAGTAAGTAGACAAAAAAATTAGAGGCAGAGAGAAGAAAATAAACCAAGGAAATAAGGGATAATACAAAAGATGTCATTAAAAGGACAAAGACAAAGGAATAGCAAGTATGGTGAACTTAGTCATAATAAAAGGAAATGTGAAAAAGTAAGATCACTGTGTATGATATATGATACATGTTATGTTAATGAGTCACTTTGTTCACTTATTTCAAGCAAACAATTTATAAGAACTGGCAACCAAGAGACCTAAAAAAATTGGCACCTTAACAAGTGAAATTGCATTAAATTAGAATTCAAGCAATTTAACATCTAGTATTGCCAATCTAACCTAAAGTCAAAACTCTTAGAGATCTCAAGTTAATAATGGACTCAAGACTCTCATAATACTAAAATAGTTTTTATAAGGAGAGAGAGTGTTAGTAATAGGTTTAGAGTTATATATGATGAAGTTGGAAATATCACTTTTCATGTGAGTTACTAAAACACCTTAACATGTTGTATGTATTTATATAAAAATCATCAGGTTAGTTTAATGAGATTGTACTTATAAGATGGGAGCAATGTTAGAGTACTATTTCATGGTGATAAAAAAGTTGTATAAGATGACTCAAATCCAAACGTAGGTTTTCCTATACCAGATGAAATAGAGACTAGGATTAAATGAAGGAAAAAGGCTAAAATAATAACTAGTGGGAGAAGGATAGTTTTTTTTTTTATGTAAACCTTGAATATGAAAGAATACCTATCAATCACAATTTCAATGGACAAACAAATAGCTAATAGAAACAAAAAAATGTTGATATTGAGACTAAGATTAAGAAGTTGAAGTGCAAAAGAGTTATTGCTTAAAGAAATGTTACTTCTATTTTGGAATTTAGTTATTTTGCCATTTTGATATGGGTTAAATAGGGATCTATTGGAACATGGTTTTTTTGTGGTTATTATTAAGCAACAGGTTAATGTTTTATAGAATATTTTTATTTTGCTTGGTTCTTTTTGTGGTTGTTATTAATCAATAGATTAATATTTTATGAAAATGTTTTTTATTTTACATACTCTAAAATTTGGCTTTTAGGTCAGTTTTTATGCTTACAGTGGAAATACTTTTATTATCATGTTTGCTTAATGAAGTTATTTTTATATATGGAATACTTGCAAATTTTTATTTTCCAAAAAAATTGTCATTTCAAATATGCCATAGTATATTAGAAAAATTAATGCTTATGTATGCATGTAACGTTACTCAATTAAAGATTAAAATTAACATACAATTTGGTAATCTTTTTCATTCACGTGACAAATCCTACACTTGGATCACACAACAAAATATAGTTTCTTTCTTAAAGCTCCATAAAAAAGCATCATAATTACTAGTTGCATTTTTTTA
>CANXYI011811527.1:0-11281 GCA_948208565.1 Hura crepitans
AATCATTTTTTTCAAAGCCTAAAAGCTCGTGAGAGCCATTCTAAAACAACAAACATTTTTTTAGTTCTTACTCACATAAAAATAAAGGATTTATCTTAAGCCTCAAATAATTGAGCATTCTCCTTACAATTATGGTTTCCATAAAAAAAAAGTTTTCTAATTTGCACTAAGCTGATCAACCAAAAGCATAAGCCTAGGCAAAAGTTAGGGAAATTAAGAGAAAATAATTAGCTGAGAAAACTCGAACTAGCTAATAATAGGGATATCATCAATGCAACACTCAAAAAGGTCAAAAGGCTGACATTCAACATACAGTCGAAGCAAAAGAATTCAAAACACTGAGGGGCAGAAAGCTAACATATATAGTAAGCTACTTATTGATCTAAAAAGCTCCATCAACCTCTAATGATGTGAGCTTTAAGACATATCACTCTAAGTTTATAGTTTACAAAAGTTCATAAGCTTTAAAACATATCAATCATTCTAAAGGATGCAAGTTCATTAATCAGAGTCAACATAATAAACTTCAAGCCATTCCAAAGGGTGCAAGTTTAGATCCAATCAATTAGATTTTGCATAATGATCTGAAGCCATTCTAAAACTTACATGTCTAGATCTAATTAATGCAAGACAGCACGATCATGTCCCAAGCCTTAACCAAATATGGATAATCTAAATTAAAAAAAAGAGAAGAAGAAAATAAAGAAGCTCATTAGGTTGAAAACTCGCAAAAGGTAGCCTATGTAAAAATTAGAGCTTACCTCGCTAGATCAAAAACCCATAAAGGGCAATCTAAGTAATAATTAGAGGTAGAGAGAAAATATTTAGTTGGAATATCTTCAAACCCACTAATAATAAGGGTACCATACTGTGTAATCACATACATTTGCATCCTTTATTAGTTGGTCAACATAATCATTCATTCTTCACACATGCTTAAATGCTCTCCACAGCTAATTGACATTTTGCCAAAACCTTTGCCTCACCACCGTCATGGTACATCTTCATTCAACCTACTTCTCTATGCCCTCACCTTTATTTTCCTTAACCTTGTCCTCACCCCAACTTGACCTATTTTTTTGTAACATATCTCATTCACATTACGTAAACTAGCCTACCACTTCACACGTTTAACTCGAGTTTTCTATAATAAGTCTGAAGGAAGAGTGATCTCAATAACAAAACATGTACTGGCTCATACACTTATACATCAATTCTAGGAAAAGATACCCATTTGCTTGTACATATGTCTGCCTTTATCATTTATCCATCATAATAGAAGATTCATTCATTCATAATAAGAAAATATGCATTTATCATTCAATATGTCACAATCTATCCATCATAAGAAAGGATTCATTCATTCACTCATCTAGGAACATGTTATATTCAGTATACAACTACCTATACATGTATTCATTATTTATTTAAATTCCTCATTCATATAGGGAGAATAAGTAAAAACACATACATCACTACATTCCTCAGAAATGTATTATTCATTTATTAGATAGTTGAAAGCATAACTCTCTGCATTCCTTCATATAGAGAAAATTAAGAACCAATACATATTTCATTCATTCATTTACTAGTATCACTAAATTTATTGACCCATATCCATTCAAGTTGATATGCAGTCAATAGGTATATGTCTATCCATTCATGACAAATTCACATCAAATTAATCACCACATCCATTCATTAGAGTAAGCTTATTCACCACTTTCATGTTTTTATGCTTATTCATCTAAGATAGGATAGAGTGTATTCATTCATTCAAGTGAAAACTAGGTCACTCTATTCAATCACCATATACGTTCATACATTTGTACATGTATCATCTCATTTGTAAACTCACTCCTTTCATCCATCCTTAGTCACATACTTCAGGCACATAGCATATATGTACATGTATTATTCATAGAGTCTAGCAAATTCATCCAAAATAATCAGGTATAAAATATTCATTAGGTTTACATGTATGTATTGTCATTCATCATTTGGCATAAGCATTTTATCTAGACATCAATTATATAGCTCACATAGCTTAGGAATACAAAGGATGAGTAACATGCATGTACATTTAGGATAAAGTTACATTCATTATTGCATCATAGAAAAGGTTCATTCATTCATTTATCTAAAACCTAAGCATAAACTTACTTATGCATGGCATTACATCTATGTCAGTCTATATCAATCCACATATGCACATCTCTTAGTCACATAGTTCATACATTTAGAAGAAAATCAAAGTACACATATGCATTAGTACATTCATATAGAGAAAACTAGGTGATAAGCAGCCACATACATTTATCACTTTCATCCATTTAGATATATTTAAGCCTTTAACTTATGTGTTTGTCATACACTTACATTAAACATAACACATGTGCATATGATGTCACATGCATACTTACACAGTATTAACATCTTTAACACTAGATATGGTTTGAACCATTTCTTTAGGCTTACAACCAAATTTAGTTAGGTCGATTTTTAGATTTTTCAAACTTATCACCAGATTTGATTTGGCCAACTTTTAGCTTTTTCAAACTTACCACTAGATTCGGTTCAGTCAACTTTTAGCTTTTTTAGGCTTAACACTAGATTCAGTTTAATCAGTTTTCAAATTATCCAAACTCATCACTAGATTTGGTTTGATTAATTTTTAACTATTTTAAAATCATCACTAGATTCAGTTCAATCCATACAAATTTAAAAGCAAGCAGACGCCCATATTTGGTGTAGTTTTCTTTAACTTTAACATCATGAAATTCCCTTAAACATGAGCAAACACTTATATTCAGTTTAGCTTATCTTTACCTAAAGGCAAACAAACACCTATATTTAGTGTAATTCTTTTCAATTTAATGTTTTGATCTCACTCAGAGGTAAGTAGCCATCCATATTTGATGTAGCTTACTTTTAAAATTTATCTATCTAGAAACTTTAAAAGCAAAGACATGTTTAACTTTAGTCCAAAGATGAGCAGGCACCCATATTCGATGTGGTTTATATTTATAATATTAGTTTTCTTCAAAATGAAAATACAATTAAAGTTTGGCTGGTTTTGCTTTGATTGGGAGGTAAACATTTGTATTCGGTGTAGCTTTATGCTAGGTAAAGTATAACTTTAGATAAGTATCTCATACTCAAGTACTTTGATATGCATTGTTGCTTTAGCATTTCACAGCACACACCAAAGTGGGGGGTAATTATAGATGCTTAGATTTTGGGTTTGGAATTTTCCTATGGATTTAACCTTTGGTCCAACTTGAAAAGCTCATGATGTGACCTAAATTAGAGAAAAATAGGAATTTGTGTTGATAGTAAAGGGCTTAGGTTGATAGGTATGAGCTTGAAGCTTGACACTAATTTTAATGGGGTACAGGGGTGAAGATCCTATAATATAGACTCATTCAATTTTTTAGACCTATAATGATAGCCAAAGATAAGCCCAAGCAACAAGGCAAGAAACCTAAAACATAAGTCCACATGAACCATTAGAGTGCAAGTCCACATGGACTTGCTACCATAAAGTTTGTATGGACTAACATAGAGCCAGCCTAAAGGAATAGAGCCCATAGCCTATGGTTCACTAAGACGAATCAAAGCTTGGTCTATATAAACCTATGTCCCTAACTTCTAGTCCACACAGACCTACTGAAAAGCTTTTAGAAACTTAATCTTTCTATTTGGACTATGATTCTTAATCTTACTAGAATTTCTTTCCTTTTGGATAGGAATACTACCTAGAAACACTATAAATACCCTTTTCATTAACCTATTTCATCACAATCAATCTATAAAGAATAACACCAAAATTTTAACAGTCTAAGGGGAAACTTCAAAGCATGATTCGCTCTACTAGTCCTAAGCCCTCACTAAAATAACTATTCTTCCAAAACGTAATATTTGTCTTATTGCTTGGTGCTAACTTCAAGGTAAGATATGAGGCTCCTTTCATTCTTCATCTTTATTCATTCTATTCATGTCTTTTCTTTAATCGAAGATCTCCTAGGATTAGTTGACATGTGAGGTAATGTCTACCTCTCAATCAAAGCAAAACTATAAGCAAAACTAGCTTAGATTTATGCTAGGTAAAGTATAACTTTAGGTGAGTATCTCATACTCAAATACTTTGATGTGCATTGTTGCTTTAGCGTTTCACAGCACACACTAAAGTGAGGGTAATTATAGATGCTTAGATTTTGTGTTTAAAATTTTCCTATGGATTTGAGCTTTGACACAACTTGAAAAGCTTATGGTGTGACCTAAATTAGAGAAAAATAAGAATTTGTGTTAGTAGTATAGGCCTGAGCTCAAAGCTCGACACTGATTCTAATGGGGTGCAGGGGTGAAGATCCTATGATATGGACTCATTCATTTTTTTAGGCCTATGATGATAGCCAAAGATAAGCCTAAGCAATAAGGCAAGAAACCTAAAACATAAGTTTGCATGAACCATTAGAGTGCAAGTCCACATGGACTTGCTACCATAAAGTTTGTATGGACTAACATAGAGCCAGCCTAAAGGAATAGAGCCCACAGCCTATGGTCTGCTAAGACAAATCAAAGCTTGGTCTATATAAACCTATGTTCCTAACTTCTAGTCCACATAGACCTTATGCTAAAAAGCTTTTAGAAACTTAATCTTTCTATTTGGACTTTGATTCCTAATCTTACTAGAATTTTTTTTCTTTTGGATGGGAATACTACTTAGAAACACTATAAATACCCTTGTCATTAACCTATTTCATCACAATCAATCTATAAAGAACAACACCAAAATTTTGAGAGTCTAAGGGAAAACTCTAAAGCATGATTCACTCTACTAGTCCTAAGCCCTCACTAAAATAATTATTCTTCCAAAACCTAATATTTTTCTTGTTGCTTAGTGCTAACTTCAAGGTAAGATATAAGGCTCCTTTCATTCTTTATCTTTATTCATTCATGTCTTTTCTTTAATCGAAGATCTCTTAGGATTAGTTGACATGTGAGGTAATGTCTACCTCCCAATCAAAGCAAAACTAGGCTAGATTTATGCTAGGTAAAGTATAACTTCAGGTGAGTATCTCATACTCAAGTACTTTGATGTGCATTGTTGCTTTAGCATTTCACAGCACACACCAAAGTGGGGGTATTTATAGATGCCTAGATTTTAGGTTTAGAATTTTCTTATGGATTTGGGCTTTAACCCAACTTAAAAAGCTCACGGTGTGACCTAAATTAAAGAGAAATAGGAATTTGTGTTAGTAGTGAAGGGCTTGGGTTGATAGGCTCGAGCTCAAAGCCCGACATTGATTCTAATGGGGTGCATGGGTGAAGATCATATGATATGGACTCATTCATTTTTTTAGGCCTATGATGATAGCCAGAGACAAGCCCAAGCAATAAGGCAAGAAACTTAAAACATAAGTCTACATGAGCCATTAGAGTGTAAGTCCACATAGACTTGCTACCATAAAGTTCGTATGGACTAACGTAGAGCCAGCCTAAAGGAATAGAGCCCACAGCCCATAGTCCGCTAGGACAAATCAAAGCTTGGTCTATATAAACCTATGTCCCTAACTTCTACTCCATATAGACCTTCTGCTAAAAAGCTTTTAGAAACTTAATCTTTCTATTTGGACTCTGATTCCTAATCTTACTAGAATTTCTTTCCTTCTGGATAGGAATACTACTTAGAAACACTATAAATACCCTTTCCATTAACTATTTTATCACAATCAATCTATAAAGAATAATACCAAAATTTTGAGAGTCTAAAGGGAAACTGCAAAGCATGATTCACTCTACTAGTCCTAAGCCCTCACTAAAATAACTATTCTTCCAAAACCCAATATTTGTCTTATTGCTTGGTGCTAACTTTAAGGTAAGATATGAGGCTCTTTTCATTCTTCATCTTTATTCATTATATTCATGTCTTTTCTTTAATCGAAGATCTTTTAGGATTAGTTGACATGTGAGGTAATTTTATGTAATCCCCACATTGATTATAGGAGTAGGTTAACATTTTAAATCATTTTCATCATATTTTATTTATTCATTGGAAAATTGTAATCGCACTTACTTTTTGGAACTAACACTTAAGTTCGCACGAACTTATTTTAATGGATGTTAAGGTCCACATGGACCTATTATTTGAATATGTATATAATATTAAGTTTGTACAGATAAATGTTTGATAAAATTTTATATTTATCTTTTATATTCTATTTTAACATTTATTTAATGTCTAATAACATATGTTTCATCTATGTTAATCTCTATAGCATGTTAATAATCTATATTGATGTTTAATATGTCTTTATAATTAATCCTAATCATTCTATTTGTCATTATATATGAAACTTACATTCTAAAACTAATGTAAAGGCCACACGAACCCTTTTCATGAGGAGTGTAGTTCATGCGGATGTCTATTTTAAATGTATATGTTTTTATGTTATCTGTATGGATGTTTTTGTGTTGTTTATCTCTTTTTTCATCATTAATTACTCTAATCACCACTTTGTTTATAGCAATTGTTCATGCACATTTCGTATGTATTTATATCTATATGTGTATCTTTAACATGCATTATAATAACCATATTTTGTACTATAATTAGGCCCTCATAAACCCCTATTTATGCTACTAACCATCTTCTTTTGAGTTATGTAAGTTTGACCATTTATGCTGGTGTTCACATCCCTTCCTTTTCAGGGTGGGTTAAACTAAAACAGCTAAAAAGACTCAACCTAAATCTCACTCCTTGAGTCCCAAAAGATGAGAAGGAAATTAGAGGAATCCTAAGTTGTTCTTATTTGATTAACCTAGAAAGAGCGAGTTAGGCACCACAAGGTAGGAATTGCCACCCAACTGGAGTTGGAAAAAACCTTATAGGGCTAAAACTAGAGTGGTTCAAAACCCTACTCTTATTTATACCTTAAGTTAATAAAAAAATTAAATTTGAATTTATAATACTATCCTTTTTCCTAAGCAAATTTTACAATAAATCATGGATTCACATAAGAGAGAGATACATTTACAAAATTAAAATGCTAGAAGTTAAAAATATCATACATGAAATCAAGTGCTTGATTGTCTTGGTTCTCGCATATCAATTTTAGAAAACAAATCTTTATTATCGTGACTTTTATTAAGAAAAATCAAAACCTATTTTATTAACAAAACACCAATGAATTAGGTATAAAATGATTTTGATTATTTTTATAACGTGCAAAAATCATTTTCTACCTATTACAACATTCATGGAATATATAAGAAATAATCAAAAATAAAAATAGATTACATGGCAATTACCTAAAATACATTCTAACCAAATAAAAATAAAATTACATTTGAAATATCCTAAAATACAATCTAAATAAATAAAACATGTGATAATAAAGAGAATAAGAAAAGGAAAATAAAGAGCAAAAATAAAAAACAATAGCAACAAGAAAGAAATAAAAATAAAGAGATGGTAAAAGGCTACTTCACCTGCAATTAATAAAATGGCAGAAAGAAAAGATAATTAGGTCCTAATAAATCAAACAACTCGCATCACAATAAAAATTAAGATGTTAGTATGTGAAGTAAAATAGAAAGATGAATGAAAATAAAATGAAATAAATAGTCAAATAAATATAACAAAAGTAATGTACAAATAATAAATTATCACATATAACTAGTATATGGATAAAAGAAAAAGAAAGAAAACTAAAAGAAATAGGAGAAATGTTGTAAACCCACCGTGTATAATTGCCTTCAAAAAAGATCTTGAAACGGTTGAAAAATTGTGTAAAAAACCTTTAGAAAATATGAAAATAGTGTTTGGAAAAGCCTTTTTTGAGTTTTTTAGTATGCATATATCAAGAAAAGTCCTCCCTTTTGGAAAATCCACTTTTAGTATTTATATACAAATCCTAAGGTAAAAAACGGCCATTTTAGAGGTGAAAATGGTAATTTTTGCCAAAATAGCCATTTTGCTAAAACAGCTATTTTCTCAAAATGGTTATTTTCCCCTTTGTAATGACCATTTTAGTGAAAACGGCTATTTTGGCAAGTAAAATGGTCATTTTCCTCATGGAAATGGCCATTTTTCCAAACTTTAATTTTTTTTGTAATCTATACTGTGGCGAGCTTCACTCCCCGTACCCCCTTAGCATCAATGTTGGGTATTGAGTTCAAGCCTATCAGTATAAGCCCTCAACCCACTATAGATGCCTATTTATCTCGCATTTCAAGTTGCACCATGAGATTTTTCAGGTCGGGTAAAGACTTAAAGGAAATTTTTTAAAGAAAACTTTGAGATCTTGGAACTAGATGTTAATATCCTTATTTATTAAGATTTTTGTCCTTTTATCATCATTAGGCAATCTGAACATGGGAGCCTCTAAACCTAGTGTCAACAGTTGTCCCCAACTTTGAAGAGGTGACTACAGAGTGTGTGAGGTGACCTAAAGTTTACAAAGAATAAAACATGTACCTTATAGGGCAACCCTTTTTATAAGTGTTCTAAAGTAGAGTTATTACAACTAAAGTTAATAAGATCTGGGTAGTGTTAGAGACATTGCACATGAAGTTTATTTTTTTGCTTCAAACATTACTGGAGACATTGCATCTAAAGTTGACTTGACTCAGGCAGTGCTTAGAAATATTGCATTTAAAGCTAATGGGATTTGAGTCTTGCTAGAGATGTTACACTTGAAGCTGATTTTTTTGTTCAAATAGTGCTAGAGACATTACATCTAAAGTTGACTTGGTTCGGGCAGTGTTAGAGAAATTGCACCTAAAGCTGATGGGATTCGAGTAGTGCTAGAGACATTACACCCAAAACTATTTTTTTGTTCCTTCAGACAGTGTTGGAGACATTGCATCTAAAGTTAACTTAGTTCAGGTAGTGCTGGAGACAGTTCACCTAAAGCTGACAGGATTCAGGCAGTGCTAGAGTTGTTGCACCCAAAGTTGATTTTTTTCCTTTAAACAATGCTGGAGACATTGCTTCTAAAATTGACTTTTAGAAAAATTTTTTTGATGATGAGTCACCATTCTTAGCCCCTACAACTGAGTAAATGGTGGTGGACTATTATTGGTTTATCATTTGTGATGTTGCATAGAAAATTTGGGTTGCTCTCTGTGAAGAAAAAGGAGGTGAAATGTGTTAGTCATTAGAGCTCATTGGTAGCATGGATGCATGTTGTGTGTGAGTGCATATTCGATTTCATGCCATAGTTATGAAAACCATTTTTTACGCCTTTCTTCTTTCTTTTATTATTATTTTTTTCATGTCTTTTATATTATAATTCTAGTTTAATCATTCATTCTTTTGATTTATCAATGTCCTAACAAAAAGTTAAAGGCAATGAACAAAATATGATAATTTTATGAACAATCTGCTTTTTGGAATACAGTTTCTAGTGTCTTAATGCTATGATGTATAGTGATAGATTAATAAGAGATATAAGGAGTGCTAAAGCTCAGGTAGATGTCTTAAGGCATGGAGTGATTAAATCTCAGTTTCAATTGAATATAATGATATATGCCATGCAGGTATCCTTGATCCTCGTGTCCAAATCACATCCCTTTAAACTTTCTTACTACTGTAAACATTACTTTTCAAAATTGTTGCATTACCACCACTATTAGCTCAACCTTGGTATGGCTACTCATTCATTTTCTTCATTTCACCAAGCCTAAGTATTTTGATTTGCTAATAAAGGTGATAATAGAAAGGCACTTAAACTGCTTAACTTCCTCACGGTTAAGCTAGTTGAAAGCTACCACATGCTTGAGCTTAGGGTAGTGTTTAGGCTTGCTTTATTGGAATCTTGATGTCTTTTATTGCTTGAGAGCTAATCATTTTGACCAAAGAGTAAATAACAATTTTAGGCTTCTAGCTAATCAATGTGTGCATAGATCTTAAATGTATCTCTTTCATAATCTACTTTGCTTCCTTTTATCCAAACAACATACTTTTGCCTTTGTGTGCCATTAGATTTAAAGGGTTGCTTCCAAAAACCAATTCATTTTGATATAGAGAAAAAGTATATGCATGTTTTATGTATGTTTAATGTATCTTTGAGTACAAATGCTTATGCAAATACAAAATGTCTATAATATTTATACAAAGGTATATGCCTGCATGTATGCTAAAGATGAAAATTGAATGCATGATTTAGATGTGAGTATCTAATACATGGAAGGGTGAGCATGTCAGTGGGTATGCCTAATTCTAAAGAGAATGAATGAATGATAGGCCCTTATATATGTATTTATGTATATACAAGCCTAATACATGTGTGAATATACATGTTTGCAACCATGAATCCTTCTTTTATATAGTGCATATGCATGTATGTGTTATTTATACCATGTAAACATGTTTGTGATGCACATGAGATAAACTTAATTCCTTCACAAGTAATGTATGGCATGACACTAATGTATAGGGATGCTTACTCAACCTTTTCTTTTTCTTTTTTTTTACTACACGTATTTTTATGTGATGTAAATACTTATATGTAATCATATGTGATTAACATTTAATATGAGTCTTTGTAACTAAATGTATGAGTCAAATGCATGGATGAAAGGGTATGTACACATTAAGGCTTGCGTAAAATGTACATGCATGAACTAGTGATGATAAAATGTTTATGCATATATGAATGGACTGACACTAATATAAAAATGCATGAATGACAATGATGAAAAGTGAATATTTGTGTATGTCTCATGTCGAATAATGAATGAATGATGCATGTGTCAAATATGCTTATCTAATATGCTAAATGAACACACGCAAATGATAAACACACTATGCCTCTCTTAATGAATGTGTTTACAAATGCATTTTTGAGTAGAAAACATTTTCCTTGAGATCGTTCTTTCCTTAGGCTCATTATAGGAAAGAATTAGGTTTTGGTTATCTTTAGGGAAAGGTGTCCATTTTCATTTGAAAGTGAATCAAAGTTCTTGTTTAGAGTGGTGTAAGATTTTATTATAGGAAAGAATTAGGTTTTAGTTATATTTGGGGAAAGGTGTCCATTTTCATTTGAAAGTGAATCAAAGTTCTTGTCTAGAGTGGTGTAAGATTTTATGGTTGCCAAGAATCAAGGTGGACATTTTGTCATTGATCAGTGATGCCCCCACTTCCCTACAAATTGTCAAAACTCTTCTCTCTTTTTTTTTTATGATTTAATTTGCCAAATTTTTTCCAAAATCAACCCCAAAAAAATGGGTTTAAAATAATTTGGTGTGACCAAATTTTTTACAAATTTTCCAA